>JAWWES010000055.1:4612093-4641445 GCA_035583135.1 Lophotriccus pileatus
CTTGAAGGACAGGGCAAGGGGGAGACCCTCGGGGTACTGGGGCTGTGTGCTGGGAGCCAGAGCTCAGGAACTGCCCAAGGGCATTATCAAGGGGACACTGCTGATTTCTGAGAAAATCTAATAATGATATTTGGGTTCTGAAGAGAATCTTGCCTGTTGTCATGCATCCAACACTGACACAGGCATCCTCCAGCAAAACAAGCCCTGCCCTAAAAAATGTAATCATAGTTTCAGTCCTTTCACTGGCATTTTTTCCCCATCACTGAATACCATCATTGTCTCCTCCTTTGGTCACCTTCTGCTTGACTCCACAGACACTGAAGCCAGAGCTGAACTGGTTTAAGAATTGGTTTACTTCATTAATGTTTCTTGATATCACCCCCTTACAGTCTCCACCTTGGCTGCTCCTAAAACAGCTTCTCTGTAAACTTCCTTGCTTTGTCCTGAACTAGTTCTTTCTGCTTCCAGGAGGGCTGTCTTCTCTTTCTGCATTTCAACAGAACTGGAAATAAATACCTGGCTCGCATCTTCCCCAGCCCGTGTGCTGCAGGGAAGCCTAACCACTGGAGAGCTGCTCCTACAGAGTTGTGCTATTCCCTCTTCCTCCCATTAGGCAGCAGTCCAGCCAAATTTACCTTTGCTTTGACTTAAACATATTTCTTTTCAATTCTTTTCATACAGCAACAGCCTGGCCTTAGGCACATCCCCTGGGAGCCTTGGTGCAAATGCACCTGTGCTACACAGGCAAACAGAGACTGCCAAGCTGCTGCTGCTCTCCCTGGGCTCACACGGCAATATTTCACTGGGGCTCTTACGGGATCCAGCTCCTCCACAAAGGAAATGTCCCGTAGTGTTGAAAGAGGACTTAATTTCAGTTATCATTATTTCATAGAATGAGAACTGTACGGTTATAAATCACCAGAGAGTTTTCTGCAGTGCTCATTGAATTCTTTCTGCTTTAGGCTCACAACTATTTCTTCCAATTCACAGCCTTTTCTACTGAACTCCTTTCTTTAGCCTCTCACTTCTGCCTCTCTTTTTTTCTCTGTGTGGGTAAATAACTCCCAATCAGACCCATGCCCAAAATTATGCCGGATTATTCTCTATCGTCTTATTCCCTTTGCTTATGTGTGTTCATGGCAGTGTCTGTGTCGGTAACAATTCTGTAATCACACCAAAACTGGCAGGAGAGGGCCTATTTTTGATGAGCAAGTAGAGGTTCCTGTTAGAGATGTGTTTATTAGTGGCCATAATAAATCACTGGTTGGTGTGATTTCACTGACTTGCGTTTCACTTGCGTTTGACAAGTTCCATCTCTTTAAGAACTTCCCTTCAGGGAGTAGCTCAGTTCATTTTTCTGAAAAGCAGCAACGCCCTCCCCCAGGTTGTTTCTTGACTGCAGTAATTGCTGTGACTCCTCGGGTCCCAGACAACCAACAGATAATTAGTTCCAATTAAGTTCTCTCACAGGTGCTCACGGAACTGCCATTTGGAAGCAGCAGGTTGTCTTGGAAGGTGAACTGAGCAGTGGGGAAGGGAGCACCAAAGATCAGAGGAGCAGCATGGGATCAGTCCTGGTGTGGAGCTGCCTTTGGCCCTAGCAGGGGTATGTATGAGGTGTTTTTTGACTTTAAGGCTCATCAGAAATATCCATGTCTCAATTTTCCAACTTCCCTAAAATTTTAGTGTGCTTGAAACTGTTCCTTCGACAAAACAAACTCTGCTCAGGCAAGGGCAGGCTCATGTTGAATGGTGTGCAATACTTTGTTCATCTTACATTTTCTACATACTACATCCTGCAAAAAAGGAAGGAATTATGTTTAAATAAGTGGAAGAGTATTTACTAGTTTCCATCTTTTCACTACAAATCTAGAGAGCTGATTACTGGGAGTTGAAGTATGTGGGCTTCAGTGGCAAAGGGGGGGGGAAAACCGTATCACAGTCTATTATTAGCCCAAAAGAAAACCACTAGTTTTCCTTTTTTCCTATTATTTTTAGCCCAGGAATATCTCCTTCTAGTGACAAAACTCAGCCACTTCTCATCCCGACTGTGTGTGGATCTTGGGGCCCGAAACCTCCCCCTTCTCTCAGGCTGCAGAATTCTGAGCTTTATTCACAAAATGGCACTGGCCTGAATACAAAGTGCCACACTTTGTGTGGGAGGAAGAAGACAGGAAAAATGTTGTGGCAGGTGGCTTAAAATAAATAAGAATCAACCCAGCTCCGTTTGGAAGTGCTCAGAGCGGGGAGGGCTCGAGGCAGGCCCTGCAGAGCTCTGGGGAGAGGGGCAGTTGCCACCATCAGATGGTTTCCCAGGTTTTTGCGTGGATATTATTCCAACTGACACTGTGTGCAGTTGCATCCTAGGAGATACACAAACTGACCCCTAAATGCCCCACCAAGCCCCTAATTACAAACCCAGAGCCAGGGTACGTACCACGGACCCGCACATTAAATACAACGCACCTGAGACCAGGACTTGGCTTGACAGCCACGGTTTTACTGAAGTTTTTTTGCTGCCTGGATTATGATTTTAGTGATGTGAATGAGAGACTGTGCAGATGTTAACCAGATGCCAACATCCAACTGTAGTTCCACATGTTTCCATGTAATAACTAAGTGTTACTATGGTGATAACAGATTCACTGGAGGTTTGATTTAATAAAGCAGGATCTCATGTTAGTGTCTGTGCGGTTGCCATAGTTTTAGCCAAACAATCGTGCTGCTTCTGACTGAATTGATGGTGTTGCCACTGAGCTGAGTTTCCCTTGTAAATCTGTTCTTCAGGAATAAACCTGCTACGTAAGCAGGTTATAAGATATTGCTTTAATTGACCCCTCTTCTCTCCAATGGCAAAAAAAGGATAGAGTATGAGCACAAAAGGCATTTTGCTTAGAGTTGGTGGGTTTTTTCTTTCTCTTTTTCTTTCTTTCTTTTTTTTTTAATGCTGCATTCGACTTCAAATTTAAAGATCTTTGAGCCAACTGCCCAAGGCTTGCCAAGGAAGTCAGAATAAGCAAAGAATCTAAGTTGGCTTTCACATGAGAACACCTGTGTTTGCAAGTGGCAGCAAAGGATGTTCAGTTTTACTGCCACCCAGCCCAGAAACCAAGGAAGAGGGACCTGTATGTTCTTATTTTAAGCTTATAAACTGCGCTGTGCTGGCACTGAGGGCCAAATCCTGCTGCAGTTCCCAGCTCAGCAGCTCTGTGAACACACACCAGAACCACAAATTCCTTTGTTCTCACCCTTTGGTTCTGCCTTCCCTGGCTGTGCCCCTAGTGGGATCCTCCTGGCACCGTGACGAGAGAAGGCAGGCACTGGAGTTTCCACTCCCAGCAAGGCTGGGTCCACATGACTCAGTCTCTTCCCTGACCTCAGGCCAAGGACTTTTGCTTCTCTAACTGGTGGAAAGCTCTGTAGCTGTTGCTGGTGCAGGATCTCCTTAACCCTCTGTAGCTCCAGTTCCTTGCTCTCTGCAGGTCCCTGACCGGGGGGGAGCTGAGGGGGTCAGGCTCTGTCCCAGGGAACAAGGGACAGGAGGAGAGGGAACGGCCTCAGCTGTGCCAGGGGAGGCTCAGGTTGGACATCAGGAGGAATTTCCTCATGGAAAGGGTGGTCAGGCCTTGGAAGGGGAGGTGGTGGAGTCCCTACCCCTGGAGGTGTCCGAGGAAGGCCTGGCCGTGGCACTCAGTGGACTGGGCTGGGGGACAAGGTGGGCATCGGGCACGGGGGGAAAATGATGGGCTTGGAGGTCTTTCCCAACCTCAGTGACTCTGTGATTCCATCACTGTGGCTGCAGGACCTGGAGGGCAGCGTGTGGGTCAGAGCTGGGAACTCATCTGCTCTCTGTGAGATCAAGAGGAGCTTCTGGCTTCTCTTATGTCTTAATAATAGAAGTAATAATAACAATAATTAATAACTCTAATGATAGTGATAACCTTCCAGCTGAACATGTGCAATTTGTGTTGCCTCAGCACTATTCCCAGGCAGAGCCTCATTGATATTCAGTGCATCGTCGTGTCTGTCACTGCTCTGTGCACTTTGGGTCTGGAATCCTTGGGGAGCCTCGCAGCTGTCAAATTGACTTCCATCATTTCTCTCGGAGCTGAGAGACAAATTATCCAGCCAGCCAGCAGCCTAGGCTCTGCAATCGAACTTGCAATCTCTAAGTGATAAAATGCTGCCTCCCAGGTCAGACGCACAGTCCGGCTGTGAGGAGGAGGGGGCTGGCTGGGAGCGTTGATGCTGTTTGTTGTGTCCCTTCTTTATTTTTTTTATTTTTTTTTTCAGAAGCTGCTATTGGGCTGCTTTGTCTGCCTTTTTTTCTTTTTTCCTTTTCCCCTTTTAAGGAGCATTCATGCTCTAATGATCTGGCAGGCGCCCGGGTGAGTCACTGACATATGTCGGCTCGGAGTCCCACTGGGACAGACGCCGCTCCTGGGCGCTGCTGCCACGGCACACGCATGTCCCCGGCTCCGGGTGGCGCTGGGAAGGCAGAGTGCACTGGGAAGGCTTTCCCGGTTTTTCACCTGCTGTGCCCACCAGGGGATTTTGGGGAAGTTTGTTGCGGTTCTTCAGCAGAGCTTTGGGGCTCTCCCCGCTGCTGTGCTCGGAGCGGGGACCATGTTTGCCGCCCCGACAGCCACAGAGCTCCAGGATGGAGGGATGGAGAGCTCCGGGATGGAGAGCTCCAGGATGGAGGGATGGAGAGCTCCGGGATGGAGGGATGGAGAACTCCGGGATGGAGAGCTCCAGGATGGAGGGATGGAGAACTCTGGGATGGAGGGATGGAGAGCTCTAGGATGGAGGGATGAAGGTCTCCAGGATGGAGAGCTCCAGGATGTAGAACTCCAGGATGGAGAGATGTAGAACTCCGGGATGGTGAGCTCCGTGGTGGCCCCGCAGGAGGTGGCTCTGCCGTCCAGCCCCGGGGCTCTCCCGCTCCGTTTTCCACGAGAGAACACGGGCAGTGCCACCCCCCTCAGCACAACCTGGCCTGTTCCTCCCAAACAGCCCGAGCTGGGTGACACCCTGAGCCATTCCCCTTGTCCTGGCACTTCCAGGACCCCGCAGGTCACAAGAAGGTCGCCCCGAAGCCCCCGGGGTTGGTGGTGAAACACTTTGCATTGAAATGTGACATAAATATTCTGGGAGTTCAGTAACGACCTCCAGCACTTCTTCTTTCCTCGGAACGTTCCGAAGTTACCAATGAGCGTTGGTATCAGGCTTTTTTACACCGTTTGCTTTCAGGTTTTTCACTTTCCTCATTCCACCACCTCAGCTCTTAAATTATGGCTGTCAGACAGAGCACAAGCCAGACATGGCATTTAGCAACCTAATTCTACCACCCCTCTCCTTTTCCGCTTCCTTTCCTGCAGCATTCACAAATGCCTCTACCAGTGGGTACCTCTGACATTTCCAAATTGCAATCTGACGGTGTCAGGCAGGTTCATGAATTATTAAAGTGTCTCAGCACCACAGAGGCTGCAAAAATCACACGTGGTTTGACAAAACAAGCGCACGCAGGAAAAGCAAACCCCACCCCGGCATTCCCAAATCAAGAGGGCACCTTTAAAACTTCCCTTTGAATTTGCTCAAAAGGCTGGGATAGCAGGAGAGCTGCATGAGTCACTCTCTGTGTGTCTCTCTCTAGAACAGGAAAGCTCGCAGAGGGTGGAGGCATGTCAGCACAGTGTGGTACACTCTGAAATATCAGCTGAAATGACTAGGCTGGAGAAGTGGGAGGACTGATATTAGTCACAGCTATTGCACAGCTCAGAAGTTGAAGGTAGAAGGAATTACCGGACGGGCATCTGCCACTCTGCCCAGCCTCTGAGAACACATATCTGGGCCTCAGATCTCCTCAGGCTTCCCTTAGAATGCCCCTTCTTCCTGCTCAGGGTGAGTGAGAGGCAGTGTCCTGGCCAGGCAGAGCAGCTGAGATGTTGAAGGTGGTTGAGTTCACCCCACAAGCAGCACCAGCAGCTTCCACCCGGGATGGGAATTCCCCAGTTATAATGGAGTGAAGCTTTTAACATGCTGAATATTTCCTTCAGTGTCTGCAGCTGAAGGATTTTGAAGCACTTCACGGACATCAGCTCACCTCTGTGTGCTCATCTTGCCCTCCCAGTGCATCTGAAACTGTTATTTGAACTTTATACGCAGAGAGTGGGGTGACCTGGCAAATTGTGCAAGAAATGGCTGGTACCACAGCCCTGAATGAGCTCAGCACTCACCCTTCCCAGTTTGTCACAGTTCTTGTCTGTGTCCTTGTCCCTCAAAAAGTCTTGAAGCCAAGTGAATCACGGGAATGCAGCTCACGTGGCACTGTCTTGTCCTGGGTTGGGTGTGGATACTTCCATGGTTAAGGATGAGGCTCAGCACATCCCATTTTCCCCCAGCTGTGGGTTTTTGATGGTTTTTAAGTGCAGGCTCCGTGCCTGGTGTTGGCTGTGCTGAGGTTGATCCCAAAGCCCAGCCATGGAGTGCCCCAGGCAGCAGGACAGAGGGGTGGGCCCTGTCCTGCCCAGGTTTTGGTGCAGTGTGTCCTCAGCAGCCTCATGCAGAGGTGAGGGAAGGTCTGTACTCGGATGAACTCCTCGATAAGCACCAAGCCCAGGTTGCTGTCAGACCCTTGGCCTGTCGAGCTCTGCAGACACAGCCCTTTCATGCAGCTGAATTTTTAACAGAAGGTGTTTCATTAAACAGCCCAGACTTGTCTCTGTTCTGTACTGTTTTATCTCCCTGCAGTCCATCTGATAATCTTAGATATCACATTAAACCAAGCCAGAACTGAAACCTGCAGCAGACCCTCCCAGTTGTCTGTGAGTGCCTGGAGAAGTGATTCCCTCAGCCCTGTGAACCACCTGGGGTTTGTTCTTACCCACATTTCAGCCTGTCTGCCACGTGCAGGCACTCCCTTAGCCCCACTCCTCAGGAAGCCTTTCAGTGCCAGCTATCACACCTCTTTCTCTAAAAGAAAAAGTCACGATCGCTTTCTCTAATTTTCTAACAAATTCTGAAAATAATGGTTGCAGTTGTACCATTCCTCTGCCCTAATTGGGTAGCTGGGAAGCATCTTAGCAGCTGTCAAGAATTCTCAAGTGAGTAAAACACAGTGCTAAAGCTTGAGAAAGTTTTGATAAGTGAGCTGTACTAGCTGATGTTATTGAATCATTTCATTTGTTGGAACATCCAGAGTAGCTCACCCTTCCCTTCAGGCTGGCCATGGCTTTTCTGTGGCATTTATTGAAATCTCCTTCCCAAACCATTGTTTCATCAGTTATTCAGTTGTACCAACACACCCTGGTTTAATTTCTGGTTTAAATTGTTCTCCTGCAGGAATTACTTGCAGGGGGTTTGAGCTCAGAAGGTGACCCCGATGACATTTGTCCTGGTGTGGTTTCTCCCTGGTTACATGTGCTTTGTGGGTCTCTCACCTCAACAAATAACGGGTTAAAAGTGAGCGTGGCTGTATTTTTAGCAGGTTTCTGACCCAAACGTGTGCAGGCAGTTCCAGGGAGGGCTGTGCTGACTACACTGAGATTTCCCTGCAGTCACAGACCTGGTGCTTCTCTGGAAACCATTCCCAGCGTCTTATTTCATTATCAGACGTAAAATAGGTCACTCTGGGGCTTTGATTTGTGCAGTGGATCTGTTCAGGTGACCCCTCAGCAGCAGCCCACGCTCTGCCGGGGTGGGTTGGAGCAGCAACAATTTCTTCCCAGCGTGGAGCTGCCCCTGCCCTCCCCAGGGCTGCTTTGAAGCAGGGCAGCTCTGGCAACTGCCAGCACTCCCTGCACCCCTCCTTTCTCTGCCATTCCTGCCTCCAGCAGGCAGGGTAGAGATCACACCTCGTGCCTCCTGCTCAGGTGCTCCTGTTCCCTGCTAGGACAGGCATTCTCCAGTTTCACCAGTGACTATTGGGTGCATAACTTGAAGAAAACGGGTATAACTGTGTCACTGGTGTGGGTGGGATCGTCCCGGGGTACCTGAGAGCTGGTGCTCTCCTTTATTAATGATACTGCACAATTAGCTGTTACACAAAGGTTTGTCATTAAATGCATTTCTAAGGAGAGGAGATTTAATTTTCTCCATTTTATTGACTGAGGAAGTTAAGGCCTGGAGAAAGGAAGTGATTATTCAGAGGCCCTCGAGAGGAAATTGAGCCCAGAGTTCTGTGTAATAGACCATGCAGACAATATAACATGCCCTGAAATACCCATTGCAGCTCAGATATGCCTGTCCTGCTCTGCATTCCAGAGAGATAAAATATCTGTTGCTGCCCTCATTAACCAGCTATCCCTCTTTCTTTCTCTTTTTCCCACTAGTATCTTGGAGCCAGGCTGTGCAAACACAGCCGAGTCAGGAAGGTTTGCTCAGTCACTTGAATTTCAGACTTGCACTAAACAAAACTTGCACAGAAACCTCTCCATTTGCCCTGGGGCTCCAGGTCCCAGCCCAGCTCCTTGAAACTGCTCAGACAGGGGCAGGAATGTGCCACCACAACAGCACTGGCTGTCCCTGCTGCTGTCCTTGGGCAGAGCACAGATCCTAAACCAACTTTTCTCAGAGCCCCAAAATGAGCTCAGTCTCCTCTGGGGGTTGTTTCCTGGCGTGGAGACTGAGCCAGACCTGGCAGGGCTCTGGCTGGGCACTCTTTGACTCTTGCTGGGCTCTCTTTGACTCTTGCTGGGCTCTTCTTGGCTCTTTCTGTTTATCTCCCATGAGGAAACTCAACAGTCCCTACCCCATCCTTGTTGGACTGATCCCATCTGTGGTGGTGATCTCTGATTTAAGGGGAGTTTTCTGAGCCTCGTGGACTCCAAGTTTATCCCACTGAGTTTGGATTGGAACAGGTCTGGAATCAGGAGCTACAGCCTGACTTGGTTTACTGGTAGAGTTAAACCTGAGCAGGGAATCCCCATATCCATTCATTCTCTCAATCCATGGACAGCAAAGCATCTGCCACAAAGAACTGGTTAAAAGGACGACTTCCTTTGGCTGGGAATCAGGATTGCCATGGCCAGTTGAAGTCAGAAAAGGGGATGGGGAGAGGAGGAGGGCTCCAGGGTCCTGCAGCTTTTCCACATCCTCTCTCAACAGAGACAATTTCTTCCATTAGTAGCAAGGATTTTATGCAGGAAAACTTGGAGAAAATCAGGCTGCACAAATGTGTGGGATTTTTTCCCCCAGGAGCTGCCATAAGTTGCATTATTGCACGTTATTTTATTCCTCTTTTCTCTCTCTCTCTGGAACTGCAGGAGTGACAGTGCTTTAAATGGAAGGATTTGCAGCGAGCCATCAGTCACCAAGCACGCAGGATGGATCTCCTGCTTTAGTCTTGCTTGGGCTCCCATAAATCAGCATAGCTAAAATATTTGTGGTTGTCTGTAGGAGATTTATGCAGGTGGGAGCTCAGAGTCAGTCTGTCATTTGTGTGGGGGAAGTGAGAGCTGGAAGGGGCTGGGAATGCTGGCTTGCAGGAAGGAAGGATTTCTAACCACGCCGTGGATATTCAGGGTGTCCGTAGAGACAATGAGCAGGAACTCCTGAGTGCACACGTGTGCACAGCCCTGGCTGGGAAACAGCCCCTGGTTAGTCAGGGGGGATGCAGTGTGGAAGATTCCTTCCCTTGGATCTGCTTCAGCCTTGGTTTTCAGAGAGGAGAGAGGCTTTGCCAGTACGTTTTATGGGGGGGAAAAAATCAAAAAGAAAGTATGAATAGCTTTGAAGCTGTTCTGTGCTTGTCATGTATCCCATTAAACTTCAATAAAAATAATTTCCAGGGATGTGTGATATGGAGGGACAGAGATGAGAGCCTTAAATCAGAATTTTTTTTCCCCTGTTTTCCATCTTTGCCAAGTCCCTATAAATCTTTGCAGTTGTAGAGACAGCCTAAAAGCTGCTAACAGTTCCAACTACAGAGCATAACACTGAATAAGGAGAGTTGAAAAATTTCTGTCAAAACTGTGTTTAATGGAAAAAAAATAGAGTTTTGATAAAATAGCATTTTCACCGAAAATAGCTGCTTTCCATGGAGAATGTTAGTTTTGCAGTGCAATATTTTGACAGAAACTTTAAAATCTTGGGCTGAAATGTGTACAGCTGTTCAAGTCCGTCTAGTGCCACTCATATTTCTTCACCTCCTCAAAGCTGAGGTATTCTTGCCAACTCCTTGGGTTTTAACATTGTGGTACTCGGGAGTTTCTGTCAAGCCCACCTCTACGTTCGTGTCACAGGATTCATGGGCTCGTGTTTAAAAAGCTGAGTTTCTGTGGCTTTTGAAGCTGGAGGAGGAAAAACCTCTTGCAAATGTGATCCAAGAACATCAGGAATTAGAAATCAAAGGAAGCAGATGAAAGTCCTGTTTTCTTGTTTCAAATAACTCCGAGGATTTTTCAACCATTTAAAGGTATTTCTGTGTAAAAAGGGTTGTCCAGCCCCATTAATTATTCTGGATACATCCCTCTGACAGTGCTGGGTTTTTGCCTGAGTTGGAAATGTGTGTTTTGTTACCCAAATTATTTCAGGAATGTTAAAACCCACACATTAAAACCCCAAACCCCAAACTCTGCAGTGAGTGACCAGGGTGGTTCCTTGGCAGGCTGTGGCAGGACTGCCCGGGATGTGCAGGGTGTTGTGTGATCCTGATGTGTCTGAGCTGAGCTTGGGAGCCCAGAAATGGTTGGAGCCCAGTCTGTTGGAGCAGCTCTGGATGAAGGGCAGGGTGGGGACAGGCAGGTTTGTCCATGAGAATCCTGTGCCCAGGGATGAGGGGAACAGATTGAATGGACAGTGACTCCTGCCCTGTGCAGACTCCCATCTCCAGGACTCAAGTCTTGTGCTCGAAAGTTACTTTTTTCTGTAGGATTTGTTGATGTTTCTTCTTCTGTTTGTCAAATTATTTGACCTCCAGCATCTGTTGCAGTTCCCTTTACCGCCCCCTGCTCTGAGATCGTTCTGTGTCTTTCCCAATCCTTCCCTCCACTTGCTGTGCCTTTTCCAGTTCCGTTTGCCTTTCTGAACATCGTGGAGAATTTCTGGTTTTGTGGAATCTTTTTTGCAGCCCAGAGGTGCAGCTGGAGTTGGTGTCTGCCTGTGTTGAAAGGACAGCCTTGTTGTGCTGATCAGAGGGGACTGGGGGGGTGAGGGAGGTGAGAAGGGAAAGCTCAGCTTTGTGGCAGGAACCCCTGTTTTGTGGGTGCTCTCCCAGGCAGAGACAGGTTCATTTCCCAGCACAGCTGCTGTGGGTTCCTGCTGGGAGATCCCTCTCTGATTCCTCAGTGAGGATCCTCCCCTGGATCTGTGGAGTGGGATCTGCAGGTACTGCTGTCCCTGTTCCAGGGCAGTGCTGGAGTGAGGGGGGAACAGAGCAGTGAAGGTCTCATGAGCTCACGGCTTTCTGGCGAGTGCTCTGCGGTGCCGCTTCCCAAGTGGGCCTGGAATCCCTCCTAGGAAGTGCTGCCGACTCCAATATCCACTCCTGCCTTAATAAAGCCCTTTTTTGTGTGCCTGGGTTCTCTGTTTGGAGCACAGTGGCCAAGGACCAGAACTGCATTCTAGTGAGCATCTGGAAATCTTAGGCTGTGTCCATCCTAGTGAAGTCAAGGATGCCTGGGAATGTTCCCAGGAATGTTCCTCCAGTGTGGAACACGATACTGTACGACTGAAGCGCTGGAATGTTGCTTGGCAGAATTTTGGCCATCACAGGCTGATATTTTTCTCAACTGTTCCCAGGTAGGGATTGGAGTTGGAGACCATTCCCAAGAAGTGGGTTTCTATCCAGTCAGCCGGATTCAGAGCTGAGAGGTGTCACAGTGGGGTTTGTGTCGGGTGCCCTGAGCCTTTGGGAACGTTCCCGAGCGCATTTAACGTGGTGTCTCTGCTGCCCGAAGCCAAAATCTGGCTGAAGCCCTCCCCCCTCTGCCTTTCTTGTCACCTTTGCTTCCCACAGAAGGTGGGGGCACAGCTGAACGTGTCTCAGGAGGTTGTTTACACGGTGTTTATTTAAATTATGCTCCTGCGAGTGTCGTCGTAGCTGCCTCTGTGTCAGTGAGTTCCTTTGATCAGTCAGAAATACTGACTTAAAAAGGGGTTCACGGGCATGAACTTTTGTGCAGCAGCGTGTGTGAATGTGTAAGGAACTTCTGAACAGTCTTAATTATTTTGTGATGTGCTGGCTATAAGCAAAGATCAAAGATGTGCCGCTCTGGAGCTGCGTTCGTGTGTTGGGGGAAGTTCCTGTCCCCAAAACACGACAGTTTTGAGAGCTAATCCACAAACAAGTGTCTTAAGTTCACCTCTTTGTTTATTTGTCTAGGAAAGCAGGGCAGTGGCCACTGTAAAATCCAGGCACTTGTAAAAATGAAACAGGTGTGGGCTCAATATGCAGAAGAGGCATCATTTTTTCCTGTGGGTTCACCAGAAACCAACACTCACTTTGGATTTTCATTTTACAGGGTTTTTTCCCTAATTATTACCTTGATAATGCACATTTACATGTAGCATGCAATTATAACGAGACGATCACGCAGATTTTGCACACACACTCCGACCAATCTGAAGTGTGTTTGTCAGGGTTTCCAAGCCTGGGCCGGGGGAATTCCCTGCAGGGGGGTGCAAATGTCGAGGAAAGTGTAGCTGGGAAGGCATGAGAAACCAGAGAGGGGCTTTCAAATGAATTTTCAGGTTCGTTCACAGCTTGGCTGAGGAGCAGCTGTGGGAAATAAACCCCCTGAGAACCGAAACAGCGACCGAGCTGGGAGCTGCAAGGGAGGGAATTCAAGCCCTTCAGTGATAGGGAAATGAAACTGCCCTGGCTGTGTTTCAGTGGGTGGGAAAGCAGCCCTGTCTGCTGGGTGGGACCTGCCACACAGGACTGATGCAGCAAGGAGAAGGAGTTGGTTTAAAGTTCCTGTAGCCCCGGCTGGAGGGTGGAAATATTTCTGGTTGGAATTTCATTGCTCACCAGCAGTGGCTGAATTTAGAGAGGCATTTTGGAGGCAGTGGGTCCCCACAGCAGTCACAGCTGGAGAGGGACACGAGTGTTCTCTGCATGAGGAATGAACAAAGGTGGCCTGATCATTGTCCCACCCCAGACTGAAGGGCTCGTTTTTGGTGCTGGGATCCTTCTGGGAACGGCTGTTCCATCGCAGTGTGAGATGTGGATTGTGCTTCCCTTGTGGTTCCTCACTTTATAACCCGAATTTGCAGATTCATTTTTTTCCAACAGCTCCTGAAGAGTGAATGGGAACAGACAGCTTTTTAAAAGAGCATGATATAAATTTGAAATCAGTGCCATTCGGATCCAGGTTTCCAAGGGCTCATCAGAGCTTTCCATCCAGTGGCTCAAACTGGAATGAGACACCTGTTGGTCTTCTGCAGTTCTGTGATGACTTTATCTGTTAATTGCCTCTCTAATGACGAGGTGGGGTTTCCCAGCCTGCCTGTGTCTCTGATAACCTCATCTCCTGTGTCCCTCCCCAGCTTTATCTCCGAGTTCCCTGCCTGAGTTTCCATTTGTTCTCAGCCAGATAAGCAGCACCCTTGGAATATCCCCTGTCTGCACCGTGGCTGACGCAGGCAGCCCGTGGGGGGAAGTCTTGATCAGATTAGAGCTTATCAGGCTGCACAAACACAGCCTGGACACTTCTTGTACCTCCAGGCCTGCCCAGGGCTCACCCCGCTCTCCACTCAGGGAAGTGTTGCAGCACGTGCTTGAGCAAGGGAATATCCCTTCATGGGGACAAAGCTCCCCTTTGGCTTTGCCAGGAGTGTGCTCAAAGATCAGAGCTTGAAGGGTGGCTGATTCACCCTCTGACATGAATCTGCAGGACAGAATGGTCGGGGTGGAAACGGGCTCTGCTGCTGCACAGCCCCCTGAGAGGAACCCCCCTCTGCTGCTGGGGGAGATGCTGGGGGGGCAAACCCTGAAGCTGGAGAAATACTGGCAGGGGAGGGTGGTTTGCTGCAGGCAGTGCTCTTGTGCAGATGCCCTGCACTGTGAACTCCTCCTAAATCAGATTTAATGCAAGAAGATCACTTATGTAATGGATAATTGAAATATGGCATAAGGGCACAGGATTTGGATTCGTGCTGAGGGAAAAAGGAATCCACGGAAAAACTCCATCAGTGGGCAGGTTGTTGCCAGGGCAAAATAGTGTTGGTTTTACAGCCAGAGATGGTTTCTATGTCAGTGTTCTTGTGTCGTAGAAGCATCTGAGCTGCCCGAAAACACCAGCATGTACAGCAGCTTGAGCTCTCCCAGGACTCTCTTACTCATCCCACTAAAAGTGCCAAAGAGATAAAGCTATTTCTTTGTGTCCTTCCAAAAAGGGCAGGAAACACTCCCAGGTGTTCAAGAAAAGCACCAGCATCCCTGGTGTGCCACAAACCACTTGGCTGCACCTCACACTCACTTCCATCCTCCAAGTTCTACCCAAGTGAGAATAATCAGCAATATACCAAAAAATGAGTGACAAAAATCAGATATCTTTCAGTGTAATTGTGATGAACAAGTTTTCCTTTATTTGCTCTTCTTTCATTTGATGCTGTTGTTGTCTCAACAGAACTGGCAATGGGCATTTTGCCCAAAGTCCTGGTAGAGGATTGCAAAATCCAAACCAGGGCTCTAGGCTTTTGCCTGAGCTCCCAAAATTGTTATGAGGCTTCAATGAAAGGTGTGCAGGGAGGAAAGAAAAGCCTCCCTGGATGAGCCTGACGTGTCCTGGGCTGCAGCATGAGCTCAGTGGGGATTTCCAGCAGGAGCACAGCTCCTGCTTCTTGGAGGTGGAACTCAGCCTCTCTCATATCTGGTCTCTGGGTGGGTTCATTGTCTCCCCACGGAGCTGGTGATTTATCTTATTTGATGGAGAAATTGCTATGACAAAATGCTAAAAGCTCTTGCTCGGGGCTATTTTTAATCTACTGCAGGTGAAAGATCAGAGCACATTTTTGGAAGGTTTCTGTGTCATACCCTTGTGCTGTGCTGGGTGGGATAAAGGGGAGCTGACAAAATACAGGACACAAGATTTAAACCATTGCCCTGTGACATGCTGAGGCATCCCAACTGTGTGTGATCACATTTGTGTTCAGCAGGGGAAGGCTTTGCTCTGGGGAATCTCCAGTGCAGAAATGCACTCCTTACTAGTCTTTAAGCTGTATTGCTGGTGAGCAGCAGTTAAAGCTGCTCTCAGGCCTCTGTGGGTTTTGGTGCAGGATGTTTTCCAGCAGTCTGTCCGTGCTGGTGGGGGTTGTGCACAGTAACACATCCCTGCTCTGTGGGGAGGGAGAAGCTGCTTAATGACAGTTCAGCTTGTGCAGACTCAGCGTTTTCTGCTGATCCTTTAATAGTCCAAACTGCTTCCAGCTCTGGGATCTCTGTCAGCTCTGTCCACTTCTGGAACAAGAGCCTGACAAAGGCGAAAGCCTCAGGAATTCCATCTCACCGTTTCCACATCAGGTGAGGACCAGAGATCTGTGCAGCAGTGCAGGAGAGGGGCAGGGTGGGTGCTCTGCCTGGGGGATAATCACCCAGAGCTCTGTGACAGCCCTGCCAGAGCCAGGGATGGAGGGGGTGAGGGTGATTGAGCAGTGGTGGCTGAAGGGAAGCTGTGGGTGGCTGCAGGCTGGGACTCTGCTCCGGGCTGGAACGGGCACATCCCGGGATTTCACTGCTTCAGAGCTGCTTTCCAGGCCCGCCCTGCAGGTTCAGGGCCAGGCTCTGTGGGTGCTGAGGCTGCTCGTGGTGTTCACCTGCAGTTTGTGCTCCCAAAATGACACACCCTTGAGAGGCCAATCACCAATTAACGCCGGGATTTGTTCTGCACGTGCGAGTCTTTTCTTGGGCAAGGAGGTGTCACGGAGACTTGGCTGAAGGAAAAAAGGAAACACTTTAATCTTAAATTGTAATTGTCATCCTCTGGCTAATGATAAGCAATATTATGGCCTGTGTATCAGCTGTAATTAAGCAGTGAGACACAACAAGGTGTATGTTACAGGCAGATAACACAGTGCTTAAGAGCCAGTGACCTGCACAGCACGTTATCTCCCAGCTGCACGTGCCCACGGTGTCAGTGTGTGCTCCCAAATCCACTGCCCCCTCTCCCCTGCCCACGGGCTGCTTTTGGGCTGCAAAAAAGGGTTTGTGTTGGGTGATTTTTAAAAAAGCTTCTTTTTTACAGCAGTCCATTTGTGCACGTCCAATAAACCAGGAGGGAACATCCTGGGCATCATTCCCTGGGTTTCTTCTCCCCTCAGCCTGACCAATTAGTGTCACTGGGATCTTGGGAAACAAAATGCTGGCAGTTTGTGTGGGCAGAGGAGGGAAAGCAGAGTCAGGTAAGGAGAGAAGTGTCTCAGCTAATGCCTTTCAGCCAGTAATTGCCAGGATGTGCATGGATTGGCTGCCCAGTTTTTGGGTACTGTTACCCACTGAAAGGGGTGGATCCTTACTTGGCTATAAATGCAAGGTCTGAGGAGGGTGGGAGGTCAATCCTCTTGTATCCTGAGTTGTTGCTGTTCGCTGTCAGAAGCACAGTTTTGTTCTGGGGGTTGGGATGGCACTGAGCCCATCTGGGCCCTGATTTCAGTGGCTGTCCTAGATATTATTGTATTAAAAATATAAATAAATCGAGTTGGGCTTAATATCAGAGCAGAGGGACAAGGCAGGGGCAGAGCCAGCTGTCCCTGCTCCGGGTCCTTCCCCGGGCTCCAGCGCTCCCCATTCCAGCGCTCCCATTGGGCCCCAGCAGGGACTGTCACTCGGGACACTGCAAACCTGACCTCCTCTGAAGCTGGAAAACCTCCTTTTCCTTTGACCCCTGCAGGTTTCCTCTTGTTCTGTGCGGTTTTGTTCTAGCAGGTCACAGGTACGGGAGAGGGAAGAGTCTTGGGGTGGGAGGTGGAAGAGCCAGAGGACTGGGAGAGCAGGGCCAGGGCGGCTCTGGGGAAGCACTTCAAGCATGAAGTTCTCCAGGTTGCACCTCGAGGAGCTGACTCAGCCAACACAGCAGTGAATTGCAGACCACGAGCCAGAGACCCCCCAGATGCTGTGCAGGACAGCTCTGCTCCCTCAGTCCAGCCCAGGGAGCCATGGAAACTTTGTTCCCTCCCAAATAAAAGTGTGTGGGAATTTGCAGAGCAGTCAGGTAGGTTGGAGTTGCACACAAGGCAGCTCATAAAAATTCCAGGGGCTGGTACGTCACCCTGCTGGGCTTGGCTGGAGCTCTGCTCTCCCCTGGCAGTGCCTGGAGCTCCCTGAGCTCACCAGGAGCGCCGTGGGCACTGCAGGGCTGTTCTGCCTCCCTGATTCCCAGCATTTTCCGTGCAGCTCCCAGAGGGGAGGGGGTTGCTGTTGTTTCCCACAGGCTCCTTCTGCAGGCCTCAGGAAGGTGGGTTATTTCTGATCCCCAGATCTCCTGCCCCGCACCAGTTCCTCCCAAACGCCGAGTGATTCCAGGGCAGAGGAATTCCCCTGGAAAGTGAATTCCCTGTGTACAGCCTGTGGAACCAGGTTCCTCTGAGGGAACAGCTAAAGAGCATCAGGAACCTTGGGAAGGCCTGTCAGGAGGTGACTGGCAACGAACCTGACGTTTCAGAGCCCAGATCCAGGCCCAGCTGCCCAAGGCAGGGCCGTGGGTGGGATGTGGGGCCCAGGAGCCCTTCCCCAGGGAAGGATGTGGGACACCCTGGGGAGCAGGGCTGGCTGGCTCACAAACCAGCAGCAGAGGTTGGTTTTTCAAGCCCTTTGCTCCTTCTCTGGCTTTTCCACTGCTTTCCAAGGGCCCTTCAGAACCATCCAGGGCTGTGGAAACGCTGCAGCCACTTCTCAGAAACCCAGGAGAGAATTACTCTCACACATGTTTCCATCTGCTGCTTTTTGCATTTTCCCCTCTTGCATTTCTTTTTCTTTGGGCCGGAACAAACTTCTCTGGGCTCCCAATTCTGTCCCAGGGAAATTCCTCCTCCCCGGGCAGGATTCCCAGGTCATTCCAGCCTCCTTCCAGGAGTGACCCTGCAGAGGATCTGGGGAAGGACAGGACAGGGATGAGCCCAGGAAGCCCCAAGAACAGCCCAGAGCTCTTGGCTTTTTTCTGGACAAACAATTTTATTTTCGGTAATGCGTCTATACACTGTACATTCAGTCACTGTGGTATATAAGCATAGCTATTTTCATACATAATCTCATAAAGTCCTTTATTTTACAATATTATCTGCATTGGGGGGAGGGGATGTGGAAAAGGGGGTGGAAAAGGACTATCAAGGTACACAGCGAAATAGATAAATATGCCAAGCTTTTTTCTTATTTTTTTTTAAATCAGGCATTTATAAACAAGAAAGCATACATTACTTACATAAAAATAGTTCTAGAATAGTAGAGTAAGTCATAATATTGTCATTAGCAGCAGCATAGGAGAGACCAGGATAACAAAAATGTGCTGAAATGCTATTGGCTATTATAAATGTAAAGATTTATTTTTCTTCAATTGAAAAAATGTCATTTCTGTGAGTTCTTTTGATTAAAAAAAAAACTAAAAACAAACGAACAAAAAAACCCAAACCAAAACAAAAAAAAAAACCAAAATAACAACCAAGCCAACAAAAAAAACTCTAAAAAAAAAACCTTCTCTCTAAAACACATGGACTGCTGAGAGGGCAGAATGGAACAAAAATCAACCTTTTGGTAATAAAATACTTTACAGTGAAAATAAGGACAAGGAAAATGCAAATGATGGAGAAAAGGTTATAACCCACATTGAAAACTTGCAAAAAGATTTTGTTTTGTTTTGTTGTTTTTTTTTTTTTTTCCTAACAGACAGCAAAGGTTCTTCTCAGTTAAAAACACAACTCATAAAACAAGACAACTACCAGGTAAGAAAGAGTTTTGAAAAAGTAAACACCATATACACTTATAATACAACAGTGTAAAATGAAAAAAAGTATTTACACGTTGAATTTACTTTTAATGGTTTTTTTTTTACATTGGCTAGTTCTGTTTGAAAAGCAGAATATTATGTATAGAGTTAGCTGCTCCATAGATATGAATGTTATTGCTGTTGGTTTTTATTCCCTTCGTTAAGTCTTCGTTCAGTAAGAGAAACAAGGAGTAATTAAACTGAATATACAAGTAGTAATATATTTGTAAGTACAGGGAGAGTCAACAGCCTGTATGAAACACCTCTTCTCCCTTTGAACTTCTTAAAGGAAACTAAAGCACAGATGAAGTGAGAGATGTGGCAGCTCCTGCACTCGGGGCTGGAGAGCCCTGGGAATGCAGCAGGGAAAGAATTCCATGGGAGTGGATTTACTGAGGTGCTGCAGCCCCAGAAATTACACACAGAGCTCCCTCTCCCCCAGCACCTCCAGACAGGGTTCTCTGCAGAGCCCCTTCCCCACAGGCAGTGAGTGTCACAGGGACATTTCTAATGGCTCTGAACTAGAAATGCTTTCTATGCTCTGCAGAAATAACAGTTGAACTCTTAAGTGTGTTTAGGAAATTCCCAACAGTTTAAGCCATTCCCTGGGAGCCCCTCCTGGGGTTTGGCTGCTGCTGGACAATATTCCTTCCCACCTTTCTTCCACCTTAATTATCTTGCTGATTTTTAATGGATGGAAATGGCTTTTCACTCCCAAGGACCAAATTTAGTGGAGCCTCAGCTCAGGCAGGGGTTCCCTCAGGCACTGCCCTCCTGGAGTGTCTGACCCGGGGCAGGAAAGGAAACCCTCCGTGATGACTTTGTTTTGGAGCCTTTTCCTGCCCTCTGAGCCCTCCCCTGGTGCACAGGGGAGGCTCCTGGGATGGGTGTTGGTAACAACATTCACTGTGCTGGTTCCTCCTCTGAAAATGCCTTTTATTCTTGAATTATCCAAGGGGGGAGACACTCTGACAGGTCCCAGGGCTGGGGACAGGGCTGCTCTCTGTGTGATTTCCCAGCAGGGCAGCAAAGCAGAGCACGAGAGACTAGAAATGCACAAAAATGGTCAACTACAGACACAGTTGTTTAGTTTCCCTTGAAGAAATAATGGATAATACAGCTCTGGAAATCATAAGGCTGAGAACATTTTTCTGCATACTGCATAACAAAAGAACCCCTTTACATAAGACAGTAATAATGCCCATTAATGACTATATGGCAGAGTTTAATCCATGCATATGATTTAATAATCACAGAAAAAAAAATACAAAGAAAATAAAACCCCACATTAAAAAAACAAAAACAAAAACAAAAAACAAACCTGCTCAAGCATAATCAAAATTCCTTTTGCATTGCACTTTAGAAGGAGAGCTGCACCTAGAGCCAGTCTCCAGCATCCCAAACACACGAGGGCCAACCCCTGTATCCACAGACAGGTTCAGGTCATTGACTTGGTGTGACTGTTTCTTGCTCCCAACAGTTTTACATTGTCCCAGTAATTCCACTCCTTTCGTATTTCTTCTTTTTTTTTTTGTACCTAAAACATATATATGAACTTCTTTGTTAATGCTCACAGTTATTATAATGGTTATTATAATGGTTTCAAGCAAACAGCTCTTGTTTAAAAAATATAAAAAAAAAAAAATCTCTCTAATGTACTGTAAGTAAATACCGTCATTTTAGGATTGGAAGCCACTTTCTGTCTACTGGGAAATAATTTTGAAGCTTACATAGTTTGCATTAATGTCCAAAAGCAAATAATAAAGATTACTGGAAATATGTTCCTCTGTTTAGAATAACTTCTGGGTATGATGATGCATAGGGGGGGTTCTCTTTTTTTTTCTTTTTTTCCTGTTTTTATTCCTTAAGGTAAAAAAGTGTCAGCATTGCCTAGAGAAGATGCTGAGAGGAAAAATGAGCTGGAAGGCACATCTGCAGCCCCAGATCACATTTTCGTGTTTGAGTGCGTCAGAGGTGAGTATTTTAGGGGTGAAAATAACTTTTCTCTTGATCAGTAAAGCACCAGCTTTATTTGTTAAGCATTTTGGGGAGCATCTCTGCTGCTCCCCACTCGGGTCAGACACACAGCCACAAAACCAGTGCCCTGGTCTGGTGAATTCCTGCTGGGGACGTTGTGGACCTGCGGGAGGTGACGATGGGAGGTGGCCGTGCTGGCAGGCTGGGATCATGGTTTGCACAGCTCCCGGGGCAGAACCCAGAATGCTTGACTTCAGGAACAGGGGATAAAATGCAGAGTAAGATTCTGACAAAGTGCAGGTTTATAAAAAAAAAATATATAAAAAAAGAAATCAGCACCACCCCAAGGCAGTGATGGCTGCGTCGTGGCCCGGGGCTGCGGCTTGGACCCCAAACTAAAGTCATCTCTCTTTTTAGAAACAAAAAGGGTTTTTTAAAAAAGATGTGGCTTCTTCACAGCAGCAGAATCGTTGGAGGTGTGTTCTGTGGGTCCGACCCTGCCCTTGCCTGGGCTCGGGAACCCCGACGGGAACGGGAGCGGGAGCGCGGAACTCGCGGCAGGACGGGGCAACGAGATGAGTTTTCCAGAAAACTGAAAGCTGAAGATTTCAGAATGACTTCAACACACAGATGGCTCTGCTTTGTTCCTCTACCAACTGATCATCCATTTCTTTCCTCCCTTCCTGTCTTCCCTTTCCCAAAGCTCAAGTGCTCCTGGATGAAGTCTCTGCACACGCGGGGCCCGTGGGGCGCTCAGTCCGACACCTTCTCCTTCCCCACCCCCTGCACGCTCCTGCATCTTCCCTTCTTCTTGTGTCTAGGGCAGGAAATTAAGGTAATTCTTTCTAAGGAAAAAAAAAATCAACCTGGAAAAGCACTCTGAACTTCCCCCACCCCCACGTGACGGGATGGAACCGCGCTGGCTTCCGAGATGGCTGGAAAACTGCTCCTGACGTGGCATCATCACCAGAGAGGGGCTTCTGCACAAAGAATCCCAAAGCCTATAAAGTCATTAAAAATTGTGCATCGAAGGTTTGTTGGTTTTGCTTGTTTTGTTTTGTTTTTTTTTTGTTTTGCTTTTAAAGGTTCATTATAAAAATCGTGTTAATTCTTTTAATATCAAGTCTGTGTAATGAATTATTTTAAATAGCTTATAAGAAAAGTTGGTTTGTTTTGTCAATTCCCAAATGTCCCAACAGGCAGGAGAACACGACCCCGCTGCCCTGCTCGCCTTGGGCTCTGGGTTCAGCTGGACGACGCTGCTTGCTTGGAGTTTACCAGTAGAAAAATTTTGCTGTGGACTTAAAAGTATTTTGTTTACAAACACTTTGTGTTTTCTAGGCACAGTAAGATGTTGTGCTATATGGATCGGGAGAGAAAAAAAAACCACAAAAACAAAGAGGCAGAATTCAGTGCTTCTGTTCTAGAGGGTGACATTTGCCTTCCAACTGCTGCGAGTCCGCGCTCCCGCCGCGAGTGCCAGGACACCCCTCACACGCGCCCCTCGCCCTCCCTGTGCCGGCGCCGCTCCGAGGCCTGGGCTCTCCTGGGCTCAGTTCTCCATGGGGCTCGAGGTGCTCTCGCTGCTGGGCTGGCTGCTCGACTTAGGCCACAGTTGTTCCTGAAGTTCCTTGACCACTTTCTCCAAGTGTTCCCGGGCCTCCCGCTCGTGCAGGAGGTCGGCGCGGAGCTGTTCCCGGTCGGCCTCGGCGTGCTGCAGCTTCACCTGCAGGTCCTCGATCTGGGGCACAAACAAACACGGGGATGCTTCAGAGCCTGCCCTTCACCACAGAGCTCTGCAGGGGCTGAGAGGAGGGATAAAACTGAGCACTTCGGGTGTAGGACTACGGGGACCGAGGCAAGGAAGGAACTCCCTTTTCCCTACAGCACTGCCCACCTCTGTGCTTAGCTTTGAAACTTCCCAGGGACTCCAGCTCCAGCAAGGGAGGTGAAAACCAGCAGAGTTAAAACACAGCCTAAGAATTCCTCACTGTAACAGCACTCTGGTCACTTCTTACACCATCCCTGTCACTTCTTTAGGCAGAGACAGCTCTGGCACAGCTGGATGGCCTGGGGGGCTCAGGGGGGCCGTTACAGGGCCGGAATCAAACACCAGGGGATGCTGCCAACCTGCCAGTCCTGGCTGCAGAAAAGAGAAACCTGCACAATATTTGGCTACTTGAGCTCTTTTTGAGGTGATGTTAGCCTTTTAGCTTAGGAATCCTCATTTATTCCTTCCCAAGGAGGGGTGTGTTAGGAGACTGAAGCTCCCCGTTGTCACAGGCTCTGGAGCAGCCCGTGCCTGGCTGGACTAGGCTGGAGCACACCCAGCCCAGCCCAGGGTTCACCTGCCCTGCTGGTGCCTGGGTCCTGTGCTCTGGGAACAGCCAGGAACGCCCAGGGCAGCAGCTCCCAGCCTGGCTCTGTTTAGTCTGGACACCCCTTATCAGTGAGACATCCTGTGATGCTGGAGAGGAAGCCCCACATCATTTCCTGCTCCTGCTCAGACGTGTCTCGGCAGCACAGGGGCCACTCCCCTTCCCGTTATCAGAGAGCCTCTGATTGCCAGGGCTCTGCTTTTTCCTCTTCCCCTCCTCCCTTAAAGCTGCCACACCAAATACCTGCAGCTCCCACCTGGGGCCCAGCAAGGGCTCCAGGGAGCTCCTGTGTCTGCCAACACCCCGTGCAGCACCCCCGAGCTCCCAGAGCTCCTTCAGCAGCAGCCCAGGCAGTCCCTGGGAGGCAGACCCTGCGTGGCAGGGCCTGAGTTCAAACTCTAAGAAGAGTAAAACAGGGGCAGGGGCAGGGACAGGGACAAGGTCAGGGGCAGGGGCAGGGGCAGGGACAGGGGCAGGGCTGTCCCAGCCCGGGGGGGGCTCACCTGAGCCGAGTACTTGGCGCGGAGCCGTCCGGCCTCGCAGCCCTTGTCGCACACGCGGATCTGCCGCGCCTGCTCCAGCTCCCGCTTGAGCCGCACCCGCGACTCGTTCGCCTCCTTCATCTTCTTCTCGTTCTCCGCCCGCAGGCGCTCGATCTCCTTCCGCAGGTTGCGCTTGGCCTCGGTGGCTTCTCGCAGCTTCTCCTTCTTGGCCACTCGGAGGAACTCCAGCTCCTGCACACAGAGCGGGAGGTGTGAGAGGGAGGGGCAGAGCCCCGGCTGGGCCAGGGAAGGGATCCAAACCTCATCCCCCCTCCCGCCGGCTGGGAGCGAGGCAGCTCGGGGCTGAACCCCGCTCTGGGCTTTGCACAGGCTCCTCTCTTTGCGATCCTCCGGGGTTCCTGCACTCCAGCCACCCCGAAGTGCTGGGTAACAAAAAGCTCGACGGTGCAGCCACGTTTCGCTTTGTCAAGCAGAATGGCTGCGACCATCTGGGCCTGAATAAAGATGAAGTGCAGTTGGAGAGAGCTCCCAGCAACGTGCTCTGCTCCGGCTCCACGTTCCAAAGCCCCAAACTGCAAAGCCCGGGCTGGAACTGCAAATCCTCAAGAGAGGGATAAGGAACCTCAAGGTACACAGCTCCTAAGTTGTTAAAGTCCATGTTCACCATGAGCACGGAGATGTGGCTCACAGGTCTGTCTCCTAAATGGTTAAATTAGAAAGTGCAGATCTTTTTTTCCCCCAGCAGCAGCATTTCCTCCCTGTCCAGCACCGGTCTCTGTGAAGTAACAGTGCAGGCAGGGCATGGGAAATGCACTCTGACAGCCTCACTTCCCAGCCAGGCCATTGTTAGCACGGCCCTGCCCCTGGAAGGGCACAGAGCCCCTGCAGATGCACACACATGGAGCTCCTGAGCGTGGAGCTGGGAACCCACAGCTTCCCAAATGGAAAACCATGCCCAGACACCAGTGCCTGTCCCCCTGGCACGGGGAGAGACACTGAACACCTCACCACTCAATTCTGCTTCACCAACTGCTTCCTGTAACTTCTGCTTTAAGTACCCCCTGCTTAGGTATTTAAAATTTAGCTTTAAGTATATATCACTTATAAAAGTTTACTTTTAAATACATATAATAAACCAGGGATTTACTGAAACACAAGGGAATGAAGTGCTTTGCTCAGGGTGACCAAGAACAAGCCAAAGAGCCCCAGTGCTGGTTTTGTGTCCCCCAGGCTCCATCAAACCAGGGCCTCATTTACACCATCCCATGGGTCAGTCCCAGCTTGGGAACAGCTCCACAGAATACTCAGAGAGGACACACAAACCTTCTGCAATGGTTGTACCTTCTATTTCTCTGCTCTGCTTCTGCCCCAGCCCACATAAAACCAGTTCAGCCACCACTGGGCTCAGCTCATGGCCAGTACTGACCTGCAGCTCTGTCTGACCACTCTGATACAACCCACGTGTCCAGCATTTCCAGAAATAAGGAGCTGCTGCCCTGACTGAAGCCAGTGGGATGCCTGACAAAGACCTCAGTTCAGCCGTGGCCAAGGCCCAGGAACACCCTCCCTCAGCTGGAACACGGCAGGGTTTGCACAAAGCTTTTAAAACTCCAGCTAAAGCCTCCAAAAATGTTTCCTGTTCAGTGAAATGAAAACAAAATAAACTCTGCTGGACTAGGAGACTTTTTCAGTAATGAAAAGATGTTGATTTTGGTAACCATGGATTTATAACCCAAGGAAAAACAGGTGGAAAGCTTAAAGATGTAGGAACGGTTCCTGTGCTTTGGTTTCCCGGCTGGATTCACAGACAGAGCCCCAGCAAAGGCTGTTGCTATTTGGGAAAAGTGAGGCAATTCCTTTTTCCCAGGAGGGCCCCAGTGCCCCCGAGGAGCACCCGGGGCAGGGCAGGGCAGGGCAGGGCAGGGCAGTACCTGGTGCAGGCTGCGCTTGGCCTGCAGGGCCGCGTTCAGCTTCTCCTCCTGCTTCACCCTCATCTTCACCACCTCGTGCAGGAATTTTTCTTTGGCTTCTTTTGTATCCAGGCCACTGTCCAGGGCCTGCCTTAGGTGCTCCAGCTCAGCTTCCAAGCCGCTGCTGTGGGGGTCGGGGTGTGCTGCCACCTCGTAGGAGCTGTTGACGGGGACCGGGGGCTGCATCCCAGGGGAGCTCATGTCCTTGGCAGAGCTGGATGAAGTGAAGGATGGGGAGGAGAGCGAGGATAAGGAGGAGGTGACTGGAAAACAGAAACATTGAAACATTAATTTAAAGAGGTCTAAAATCAATACATGTGTTATGTACAGCTCATATATAACTCATATTTAAGAGTTGGACTCGATGATCCCTGTGGGTTCCCACTCAGCATATTCTGAGATATATATTTTATATATCTATATATTATATAGCTCAAAAGATGCTGAGGCCATTTTATACAGACACTCTCAATATTCAATTAAAAAAAATGAAAGAGAATAAAAGCTGTCTCCTTTTATACTGTGATACTTGAAATGTGACACAAAAGCAGCCCTGACTGAAGGGACCAACTCGCACTTTGTCTGAATTGTGACCGTGCAATTTATGTCACTGCGGCACCGCTGAGGCTTCGGGCTCCCAGAGCCCCATTTCAACACCCCAGTTAAAGATCCAGCCCAAAGACACCAAAACAAAGGCAGGTACAGCCACCACTTACATTCTTCCCTGGTTTCTACTTCAATTTCTGCTTCTGACTCCTTGTCCTCCTCGGGGGCCGGGGCCGTGGCCTCGGGAACGGCCGCGTGCTCCACGTGTTTCCTTTTCCTGGGCTGCCCAGAGCTCAGGGAGTCGCTGCCCCGGGACACCACCGTGGCACAGGGGGGGTTGCTCACGATCTTCTGCTGGGCTGGGGGGGCCAGAGCCACGTTGGGGGCCACAGCGTTCTCGAAGCTCTTGTAGGAGTAGAAGCTGGTTCAGAGCGGGAGGCAAAAGGAAGGAGAAAACGGTCACGTTCTTGGCTTTAAGATGCTTCCCAGTCCAGGTGTTACAGAGGAATGACAGTGATAGTCCCTCATTCACCCCAGCTGAGAACCTGCTGTGTTTACACCCCTGATTCACCCCAGCTGAGAACCCGTGTGTGTGTCAGTGTGCTGCCCCAGCTGTGTCCTTACCTGTCCCGGATGAGGGGGGGGAGGTGTCCGGACAGCTCCTTCTCTCCCGCCGACACCGCGGGGGACCAGGGCCGGAACGCCGAGAGCCGCTGCCGGGGGTGCACACAGCCGATGCTCTGGGGAGAGAGGGGGCAGTCAGCACCCACAGGGCCTCACACAGTGACACCCGGGGCCACCCTGACACCTCCACTGCCACCCCCTGGCCAGGCCCTGCTCCCTGCACTGTTCACGGGGAACACAAACAGCTCCGGGGTCCTGCAGGATTCCTGGACCCCAAAGGCACCAGGGGATCCCTTCCTTCCCTGTCACAGTCCAGGTCAGTGAGCACTGGAGGCTTGTGCAGCCCAACACTGACCAGGAAAAGGACGGAAATGGTGCTAACTGGGAAAACCTGGGCAGGGTCATTCTCTGGTTTCCTCCTCGTTTCCCCGCTCCATGAAGTGATGCCATCTGCTAATCTGACCTCTCAATTACAAAATACTCAACAATCACCTTATTGGATGAACTGGATAAGGACCGTAACCAACTGGACTGCTTTTCTTTCTCAGTAGAGGCTGGAGATTGGGAAGCAGAGTCATCTATTTTGGGCTTTTTGGAAGCAGGAGGATCTGAAGAGACCTGAAACAAAGACAGGCAGGAAAAACCAAAGTCAGAATTCCTCCCTTTGCAATCAGCTTAGAAACAGGTGATAAGGCAAAAGCCAAAGTTGTATCTAAAAGGAAGAAACCTTGGGTGTTGTCCTGTGAGGCCAAACAAAGGGGTGAAGACAAGGGGCAGACACCATCTCTGACAGAACTGGGTTCATCCCTTCCCTTGGGCTTCTCCAGGGCAGTGTGGAGGGTGCAGGAGAGAGGGGCAGTGCCCTGGGGGAGACACCCACTCCCTACGGCACAGAACTGTCGGCCTTTCATGATTTTGGTGTGCAGAAAGGTGAGTTTAATGTGGTTGCTGGACTGGAAAGATTATTTTAAACGAGAACAGACCAGACTTTGTTATTCTGTTTGCAGTGGTTGTTATGCCGATGACTTCACTACCCCACAGCTGCAGTGGATTCTGGGGGTGCTGCCAAGAGCTGCTTTGCCTTTTCCACAAGTGGCTCAGCTTGGCCCATAAATCATCCTCAAGCATAAGAAAGCCCTTTGGCAAGCAAACCCCCTTTCCTTCAACACTGTGAAGGAATAAAATTCCTATAGTCCCAGCGTGGCTTGCAAAAAAATTGGTAACTACTGGTTTAACTGGTGCTCTGGGGATACCAGCTGGAGGCCCTGCCAGCACAAACATGGACAGGCAGGGAGAAGGTTCTGGACCCTGTGCTGCATCTCAGCTAGGAATAAGGAAAGGAACGTTCCACCTCCATTTCCATCTCTCCTTCTGTCTGTTTGCAGGTCCAAACCCTCCACCCTTCCACGTTCCCCTGCCCTGGCTCCTGGGGAGGTGGCAGAACCACTCGATGCTCATTTTTGCACTGGTTTTTTTCTTCCCCACATCTCTCTGTGGTTTCTGGGGGCAAACAAGTACTGATACAGGTGTGTCTGTAAAACACAGGGATGGAAACATCTGGGAGCCTCAAGTGCCCCAAACCCAAGTCTCCTGGCCAGTGATGGAAAGGATCTTATTTTGTTCTGAAAATCAGTCCCCTCCAGGCACCTTCAACTGGGAACTCAGAGGCTGCTTCTGCAGGTGATTATGGAAGCTTGTACCTGAGAAGTGTCCAAGTGCCCTTCTCCAGACTCCCAACCCCCAGCTCTGTAACTGCAGCCATCCCACCCCCTTTGCACACCTCGATCAGGAGGAAATCACAGCCTCCTGTCCCTGCCCAGCCCCTGCCAGCCCCTCTGGCACAGCCCTCCTGCCCAGAGTGCCCAGGAACGTCATCAAACTGTGCCCAGAGGGCTCAGCACAACATTCCCTGGCACTCAGAGCAGCTTTCCATGCGGAGCAGAGGAGGGAGGAGCGCAGGGGGAGGGGGGTGTGTAACCCCCAGTCCCAGCCCGCCCGTGCCAGAGCCAAATGCCAGCTCCAAGGGATTTGCAGTGGATTCTTTGGGCACAGCCTCAGGCTTCCCTCAGACCCAGCTAGGAAAAGGCATTCCCGTTCCTGAGCACTTTCTGCAGAGAGAGCAGGACAATGCACTGGAAGGGTTTGTTTTTGCGCTCGGAGATGCTGCCTGTGCAGAATTAGTGACAGCATGAGAAAGGTATTTGGCAAGTGACTCCTGATCCCAGCCCTATCCACTGGGGATGGTGAGCTGTGTGGGGAGGGGAGTTGGGCTGGAGGGTGGGGAGGAAGGGGGGCTTGGAATGGACAAGGCAACAGGTGGCAGGACTCAGCATGGAGCCCGTTCCTCCCCCGGCCATCGGCCGGAGAACATTCTGTGCCGGCGTGGGACAGACACGGTGACCATCCCCACTGTGGGCACCACAGCCACCCCTGC
>JAWWES010000055.1:4641545-4739292 GCA_035583135.1 Lophotriccus pileatus
CGGCCGGAGAACATTCTGTGCCGGCGTGGGACAGACACGGTGACCATCCCCACTGTGGGCACCACAGCCACCCCTGCCCCACAAATGGGGCCATCCCCACTCTGGACATCACGACACACAGAGCAAGAGTCCACTCCTGAAAGGCTGCAGGGGAGATGTTTCCACAGAATGATCTCATTTGCTCATCTCCAGCTTTCTCCACTCCCCCCCTTCTTTCCCCTCTAAATCCAGGCTGACACCAAGGGCCAGAGCACAAAACCTGCCAGCAGACCTGGGAAATGATCCTTAACCTCGTTGCCAGGAGCCTGTATTGATCTGGAGACACGAGCTGCAGCCTGGGGACAAGCAGTGAAGGAGGGGGGTGTGTGGGAACCAGGGCTGCCCCCCAAAAACATGGAAATGGCAGAGGAAAGGAGGGGCAAAGCAGGGCCTGCAGGGTTTGCTGACTTCAGTCACCTCCCACCACGGGACTGTCTGATGCAGCCCAAAGCAGGGCTGCTGCCAGTGTGGCTTTGGAACTGCTGGGACAACCTCCACTGTCCCACTGTGTTCACGAGGACGATCTGCTGGCTGAGCATCCTGGGAGCTGCTTTAAAGATCCCACCTTAGCAGTGTAAAAACGTAATAATTCCAGTGGTTTCCCTCCCAGTCGATGGAACATCGAGTCGCTGCACGCTGAACCTCAGAACTGGAGGTTCCCCCCTGAAGCCCCTGACACAGACCCCCCTTCTGGCCACAGCCTGGAGCCTCTTGATCCCATTTTTGAAGGCTCTGGCTATGGAGGAGGCAGGAGTGAATTTGCTCACAGCTACAGGAAGACACTGGGATGGGGAACAGGACGAGTCACTGAACACAAAATCTCTCCAGGTGACTCAGCCACTACATCCCACTGCAGGCCAGATTCCAGGCACCGAGACACCCCACTCCAACACTGCTCTGGCCCCAGCAGCCAGCAAACCCTGGGACTGGCTCAAATGGGGATGATTTGATTTCACTTCTCCTCTTTGCCAAATAACGAAACACGCGGAGTTGCAACAGAAATACTGAAAATCTGATGTGACTTTTTTGCCATCTTCATCCATGATTCATGAAACCCTTGAACACAAACTCTGGGAGACTGAGATAAGTATTTCCTGATTTCCTGCTCATTTTTTCTTCCATTGGAGGCAACTTAACAATCTGTTGTCAAAAGGGGCCTCGTGCTGGGCACACCCACTTGTGAACACACACATTTTCTCCGCTCCAAACTTGAGGCTCCACACGGGCCCAGGAAGATTTGGGACTGTTGCTCTTTGCAGCAAACAAGTTTCAAGGCAAAGCAGATACAGAGGGATTTATAAAGCTGCTAAAAAAAAGATTTCAGAAGTCCACTCCAGAGGGAAAGTCGGGCCTGTGAACAGTGTCAGCCATTTTAAGGCAAACCGAAATTAGGCGGCTCAGCTTGGCCTCCAGCCAACCAGGGCCACATTTGACATGTCAGATCAAATTTTCTACTTCAATTAAGTATTACAGTAACAGACCATGAGACCAGTGGAAAGAATTTCTGACCCTCTCCCTCTCAGAAAGACAAACCTCCCCCAGTGCTCGGCAGCAGAGGCAGAACCAGCAGTCCCAGGTCGGGCACCCGAACGTGCAACTTTTCCTTGCAACCACAACAGAAAATGGGCCCAGCAGAAATTCTGATGTTTCAAGATGTGGGAGTGCTCACAGATACGTTTCTTGGTGCCTGAATAGCTCCCCAAATACTCCTCCTGAAGTAATTCACTTTCTTTTCCCTACTGGGCTGAGCAAAGGCTTCTGTTCCCTCCTCATCCTTGGCCCTGCTGTGCCCAAAAACGGGGCTGTGCCATGTGTGGGGCTGCACATGGCAGTGAAACCCAGGCTGGTTTTGCCTTGTTCAGAATGAAAACATTGCATGAAACGAGTTGGCAATCTTTAGGAGCCTGCATGCCTGCATCCCCTGCCCCAGAGACGCAGCAGCTCCTCCTGCAGTCCCAAGAGCATCCGAGAGCAGGTGTAGGGACAGAGCTCTCTGCAGGGCTTGGATGAGGGCTGGGAATCCATCCAGCCCTCGGCCCTGTCCAGTCCTTTGGAAGAGGGAAGGGAAACCCAGCCAGCAGCTCAGCGGGAACCACGGCACCCTGTGCGGCATCCTTAGAAACTAAAGCCTGAGCGTCCCCAAAGCCACCAAGAAACCTGCATTTCAGCCTCCTGAAAAACCACCTGGGAGAACACTGGCAGGCTGCAGAACCCCGTGCTGCATTCCCGAGCGGGGAGCAGGCAGCACTGGCTGTAAATCCCCCGGCACAGCTCCCCCAGCAGCTCGGTTACAGCCTGAGGCGGGGGGGCTCCCGGCTCAGCATCCCGCCCGGGGGCCGCAATTAAGCCGCTTTCTCATTAGGGCACCGGCGTCTGGGCTGATGTAAACCCGGGGAAACCAGGCAGGGCCTGCCCGGGGTCACGCCGTGCCAGACACCCCGGGCTGGGCTGGAGCTGCAGGGGCAGAGCCCGGGGAGCTCCGGCAGCACCGGCACAGGGGCCAGGAACAGCCCCTGGGTTGGGTTTGCAGGGCACCAGCACGGCGGGGAGATGTGCAGAGAGAGCTGAGAGAGCCCAGGGGCTGCTCCAGGGGCTGCTCCAGGGGCTGCTCCCAAGGTTGTTCCTGGGGCTGCTCCAGGGGCTGCTCCTGGGGCTGCTCCCGGGGTTGTTCCCAGCTCACCCTGTGACCCCAGAGCACGTTCTGACACTGAGCTGAGCAGCAGAGAGAAAAGAGAACCCCCCCGGGCCCGGCTTTGGAGGGTGCTGTGACATTTGTGTCCTGCTCTTACCTGCAGTGAAAGGATGCAAAGCCTTATTTTAAGCCCAGGTAAGTCCCAGCCCAGGTCAGGCTTTCCAGGCTGCTGCTCCACAAGGATCTGTTACGACACACAGCTCTGTAAAGCGGCATTTCAGAAGTGCCAAGGACTCAAAAGCTACTTCTGGAGGCTTCCAAGACCACAATTCCAGAACTTGGGAACTGCACTTGGAATTCTCCACGTGGTGCCCTCAAGAATTGCAGGCCTGAGTGTCCCTAAGGACAGGCTGAGCCACAGGAGGGGGGGTGTTCTGGCTGTCTTGAGATTCCCTTCAGATTTCCAGTTCAAATCAAGTTTAGAAATGCACAAAGGAGGCATCTTCCATGTGGGAAAGGGGCCCTTTATCCACATCCTTTAAGCCTCCAGGAGCACGTCGACGGATGGCCAGAGCACTTGCTTCCTAAAGCCTCTTTGTGACGTGGTCCAGAAGTGATTAATAAGGTATTAGAGGTCTTTGTGAGGACTGCACTTTCACGTGGATTAAAGGAATAAATATATTCAGGTACAGATTGAAAGCTGGGGAGGGTTGTCTCGATAATAAAAAAAGCTAAAAATAAAGCCATGCCACGGAGCCGTAAGAAGATTTACTGCTTGTCTACTGGAGATATTTAAAAGAGAAAAAACCTACCACATTGCAGTGTCAGTTCCAGGGAGCGTATGGAGCATTTGTTTTATTTTTCTTTTTCTTACCATTTTGGTTCCATTGGGCAGGAATCCAGACTTTCCATCCTCCCGTTTCTCACTGCTCTGGTGGAAGCACAGGCGCTCGTTTTACCCTGTCATTTTGGGACGTGTGATTACGGGAAGTATTTGCTTGCTATTCCTGCCTTCACAGCACATGTTGGCTGCCAGTGTGTCCCCCCAGTCTGACCCGTGGGGAATCTTCACAAACCACACTGGAGAGCGGAGCTGGGGAAAAATCCCTCCTGGAGCTGCCCTGCTCTCCCTGCCCGTGCAAGAGCCTCCAGGGCTCCCTTTGCCTGCCCCTGAGGGGTCTCCTGCTTGTGCAGAGGTCTGGTTTCACCTCCCCAGCTGGGCCTGAAGGGAAAGGGCCAATGGCTTAGTCCAACTGAAAAACCAGGAGCTGAGTTTTCCTCACACCTGTGCTAAAATCTTTAATTTCTATGGAAACACATCCAAAATGTACAACAGAAGAAGTGAAAAGAGACTGGAGGGTTTTACTTCAGACACCATCTCAGTTTAAAGCAAAGTCCTTCGAGTCCCTTTGATGGATTCATTTTGCACAGGCAAATTGAAATTATTTTCCAGAACGCTCCACACAGCCCCTGGCATAAGTCATCATCCACTTTCAAAGCTCCTTGGCTAGCATGAAAGAGAGGAAAAAAACCTTTTCTCTCCTGTCTCAGTATTTCTTTCCTTTTATTCTTTTAGTACAAAAATTAGGCCAGATGACATCTGATGACTGCACTTATCCTTGGGAGCAAACACTGACGCATTTCTAGTAAGCTCTGCAAGAGCAAACCCAGCAACCACCTCCCAGAGCCACCCCAGAGCTTCATTTTGAACTGGAGGGAAGAAAGACAAATCTCACGAAGCTTCTGGGATCCTTTGGGACTTTGCTGCCACTTGGGACCCTTTTCCCAAGTTCAGTTTTAGTGAAGTTGGGACACCATGAGGATGCAGCTCCTGCTGGAAACTTGCACTGACAAAAAATGCCCACCTGGCTGTTTAATCCCTGATCTCAACAATAATTCTCTTAATTCATTGTTCTCCTTGTACCTCTATCATGCAAAATCCTTCTTTGATATAGATCTGAGCCTATAAATCCATAAAACTCCCCCTGTCTTCTACAATGACTTTTCAATAGCCCTTCTGTGGGTCTCAAAAGTCTCTGAACCTTCAGTGGTGGCTCAACACAATCACTTTGTCCTGTGTGAAGTGGTTCTGATTCCTCCAGCTGAAATCCCAGCACAAGCACAAACCCACCGAGGTGTGCAGCCCCTGCAGGGCTGGGAACGCAGGAATAAGCCAGGAACAAAGTGAGAGCCAGGTGAGAACGTGGCTGTCAGAGCTCCCCCAGTGCCAGTGTTAAACCCCCCCACAGAGCCCCCCCTGACCCTTCTGGTCCCTCTTCTAAAGCAGCATCTGAAAAGAGCTGATCACTTGTTACATGATGTACTTGCCTTTTGGCTCTTGGCTGATGCAACTGGAAGTCTCCTTTCCACTGGCCAAGAGTCTGTTTTGCCCTTCCAGTGGAAACTAAAAGTTACAGCTTGAAAAGAATTCCCTGCCCCGTGGTTTGAAACAAAACAAACCAGCCCAACTCACACTTCCCCGTGTCTGAGCAGAGACCAGCACAAAGCAGGTCAGAGGGGCTGAGCAGAAAGAATGGCCCCTTTCCCTCGGGTGGTTTTTATTGGCAGCAGCTGCCTGGGAACTCTGGGATGCCCTGTCAGGACCAGGGCAAGGAGAGGGACCGGGGAAAACAACGGAGCTGGGATCTGCACTGCACACACGGGGATGGGCGTTCCAGGAAAAGGGGGAGCGTGTTTGGCAGTGGGAAGGAACCCAGGGGAGGGAAGTGATGCCATCAGATTCATCAAGGAAAGCCAAAATTTCCTCTGTGAACAGACCTGCTTTGCCCAGTTGCTGCTGAATTGTTTGTGGGGTCACGGTTCTGGGAATTAAGAAGCCATTTGTGGACACTGTTTGCTCCCCACGTTTTCTGTGCTGTGCAACCAGGCTCTCGTGCTGTAACTGCACTCAAGTTCCAGCTCCAAACTCTCTCTGAGGCATCTGCTCCTCTACTGTGGAGACATGTCCACTCTGCCAGCCAAGAATCTCAGTTTAGTCTCAAATGCTACATAAAAGGACAAGTATTCCCTTTGTGATTTCCACACAGTGTTCTTCTTCCCTGAGCACCAATTCAGTGACCAGCCAGTTCAGGAAGCCAAGGAAGGGGAGAGGGGGCTTTGAAACTGATCAAACTGATGTGCTTTTGGTGTTCTGTCCATCTCTCCTGCAGTACCTGGCCACGGGGCTGCTGAGCTCCAGCCTGCCCTGATTTGGGGTCTCCCCTCTGCTGCCTGCAGAGCTCCCTGGGGCACAGACCTGCCCCTGATTCACCAGCACCCAACTCTGTGAGTTATGGGAGGAAAAGACACCAGCACAGAAACCAGCCCAGTCAGTGAGCAGCCCTGATTTAACAACCTCTCCCAATTCAGCTGCAAAATGAGGCCACCGGCCCTCACCCCCCTCTTCCCCTCATCCCCTAATCCCCTGTTTGTGCCAGGCTGGTGCTCCTGGGCTGGCACATGTGTGTGAGCGTGTGACACCGAGGGTGAGGGCGAGGGACAGAGCCTTTGGTCAGCCTAAGCCTGGGCCCAGAGCCTGAGGACATCCCCAGAATTACTCCAAAGCCGGAGCGCCCGCGAGCTCAGCCCGCGCGGCCCCACGGGCTGCACCGTGACCCAAAATCACCTCCTGCCTCACAGGGCTCTGCCAGCCCCACCTCCCCTCCCTGCCAGGGCATTGTATCAGCACAGAGAGCTGGGCTGGGGGTCACTGCTCACCAGCAGCACCCCAGAATAAAACCTGCCCGACACACTCGGGGCTGCAGAGAGGCAGCGCTGCACCACATTTGTTCTTCACTTGCATTTAATGTACTTGAGGTGAGCACAGGGAAGACTGAGAGCCTTCTGCAAGGTGCAGTTTGTGTGTCTAAGGACAGGACCAGGAGCCAGGCTCTCTGCCTTGAAGCCCAGCTACAACCAGGTGCAGAGAAACAACTGCCATTAGCTCAAATATATTCACACTCACTTCAACACAGCACCAGAGTCTGAATTTTCTGCTCTAACCACCAGACAAGGCGGTTTTTAAACCCAAGACCGCTTCACATATGTATCAGTGAAAGTCAATACATTGATCATGGATTAATAGTTACAAATCCTATTAAGGTGACAACACGGCCATGGAAAACCCCCACCCGGGGAGGCAGAATGCAGCCAGGCCTGGCACCTCTGTGTCCCAGTGGGAATCACCTCCTGGAGCCTTCTCACCAGAGGATGAGTGCAGGAGAACAGTGCCAACCACATGCTTATGGATATTTTAGGTGCCAATGGCTTTAAGTTACTGAGCCACTTTAATATCACTGCAAGGAACTTGGTTTTCAGTCCAGGCCACTGCTGTAAAAACCCACTTTCTGAGCAGTAACTTCTCACCACCCGTACACAGAAGAGAGGAAAAACCCAAATTCCTCGCTCACAGAATGTTTTGAAAGCTCCAGACAGGCAGATGCTTCCCTAAGCACCCGAGAACTAACGTGCTCTCCAGTTCTAAGAAAGCCACAAGAAGCTCATCTACTTTAAGTAACAGTTATTACTTGTGAACTGTCCCCAGAGCTCCCGGGATAAAGGCAGACAACCAATTACAGTCTTAGACTTCCAAAGCTTATTTTGCTGCCTTTAGAAATAAGCATCACATGCTCTTTCCACCAGACACCGAGTTAAGGGGGGGGTCAGGGGTGGTTTAAGAGGGGAGGGAGGAGGAGGAGGAGGGAGGAAGGAGAGGAGAGGGCCCTTGAGTTCAGCCTTTCTGGCACACCCGAGCAGCAAAGCAGCTCTGCTCTGTCACAAAGGGTTTGCTTTGGAAGAACCTTTTATGTTCCAGCGAGTGACTTGTCTAAACAGAACTAATTTTAGCCACGACATCCACCAGTGCAGGAGTGATACGCTCAGAAAAGGACTTTTGTCCTTCAAAAGGGGTTGGTAACGTTGAGAGAAGGGAAATCATTCCAAGGGTTGCCAAAAAAATTAAAATAACTGAGCACAATGCCATGCTGGGATTCCTGGGGTTGTCCTGTGCAGGGCCAGGGGCTGGACTTGGTGAGCCTGGTGGGTCCCTTCCAGCTCAGGGTGCTCTGTGGTTCCATGGGAATGTTGTTCCCTACACTGGGAAGATCAGTGTGAACATCACTCAACAGACACAGTTTGGACAAAAAGCCCTTTTCACAGCACAAACTCACCTTTTGACATCAGGTGAGGGATCTCAGGGGAAATGCCCACTGAACGTGTGGGAATATGGGAGCAGAGACACACAGCTTTAAAAACCTGTTCTGGGTAACACCAAAGGAGGCAGCAAAAGATAATGGGAAGGGGAGTAGGATGGACAGGAGGGGAAAATCTGGGACACTCCAAGAAGGCTTTCAGTTCTTGTAGAGGTGATAGATTTTAAGCCTTTAGGGGGAGAAGAGGCTGTGAGAGCAGCGTGACTGCACAGCCACCCGGGCTGTGTCTGCTACAGTCTATTGCCAGGAGCAGGTTTGGCTCCACACACCTCCCCTACCAACCCCAGTCCTGCCTTCTGTCCCCACACACACCTGGGGTGTCACAGTGCCCAGAGCCCCCCAAAAAGAGCCACCTGAGAGCGGCCCTTGCTGTGCTGAGCAGCCCCCGCAGGTCACACTGCAGGTCTGACAGAGCAGCCCAGCCCTGCTCAGCATTAACAGGCTTAATTTAAACACAGACCCAGCTTTTAGTCCTGCCCTGCACAGGTTAGGCCCGGGGCTGGTGTGTTTGTGGTGCCCCAGCAATAAACACGACCCTCCCCGGGCACGGCCTGTGCTGCTTTTGGCTCCCACTTCTCCCTCTCTTGTTACAATGCAAGTCCTATTCCACATCCCCATTCTGTGTGTGTAACGTGCCTGACCCCTATAAAGATGGTCAAATAAATATCTGGTGACCTCACAAGTACGAAAATAAGCTTATTTGAAAGAAAAAGTATATCTTCAGGGGGTTTGGCAGTAACTTTCAATTATTTTTAATTGCCTGGAAAATTAAAGTAAGAAAATAGTGTGGTATAAATGTTAGGGCACATTATTAAGCCGTTTTCATAATATCTCAGCCATAAGCTTAACAGACAAAAAGGGGGTTTTTTTTAGGCCTGGGTCATCTGTTCAACATGAATGGCTTGTCTGTTCCCAGACTTCCTCAAGGGGTAACTGAACTGAAATATTCCCTGATAGAAACCAGACTCGGTTTGACCTGGTAGGCAAGGAGAACTCCACAGAACCTTCGAAATTTGGGTTTAATTACAAACCCCCACGGAGTCTGGACTGCAGCCTGGGATCAGACACACAGAGGAAGGAGTGCAGGGAAAGTTTGGAGCTCCAAACCCCAGCTCCCTTCCCCGCTCTCCTCCTCCAGCACCACGGGATGGATCCTTCATTTCTTATTGTCAACACAAGCAGCTCACAGGCTGCAAAGTGAGCAGGATGCCCAAGGGACCTGACTCACACCACCCCAAAACACAGCAAGACCTTGGAGAAGCAGAGCTTTGTGGCCTTCCATGTCCTGGGCAGAGGAGAAGAAGCTGTCATATCAACTGTCAATAAATGCCTGATCTAAAAGCCCTGGGTCAAGGAAAGGCCTGAATCAGGCCCTGACTCCATGAAAACAAACACTGTAACACGGGTGTGAGCTGAAGGAGGGGATCAGGTGTGTGAGAGGGGAATGGCACCGCTCAGGGACACACACGGGTCCTGCACTCCAGTGCTCTCTCCAAAATCCAGCATGCAGCAGGCTCTACAGAAGGAACACAGGGCAGGCAGAGCTGGGGAACATCCCTCCAGAGCAGGGACAGGAACTCTCCAATGGCAGCAGCTGAAGTGAGGGGGGATCACACACAGAAGGGACTTAAAAACAACAGGCTGGGTCTACGGGAAACTGGGATCTCGTGGATGGAGGGCTCAGAGCCGTGGGCTGGCACGAGAAATGCCAAACACCTGCATGCAGACAGAGCTCCCCTGCTCCTGCAAGGAAGGAGGGAAGGAAGGAAGGGCCAGCCAGGGATTTCCCAGAGGACAGGCTGGGGCACAGGAGCCGTGCAGGACACGGTGTGTTCCTGGCCGTCCAATCCCTGTGGGCACCACACAGAGCAGAGCCAGCTCCGCCAGGTGCCTGCTCTTGCTGCAGGGACAAGGACGAAGAGCAGGAGGAAGGCTGTGTGGAAAAACGGCCTGACATGTCCCAGAAAGGCCCAGGGAAAATCCCAGCACAGTGTCACTGCCGTGCCAGCGCGATCCGTCACATCCCTGGGAAGAACCAGACAACAATGCCGGCCTGGGGGCTGGGTAATCCCATGGTCTGCTTTGATCTCCCAAGATCCCATCAGGATAATTTAACCATTCTTACACTGCCTTAAAGGACTTACAGAAGAAACACAGAGCTCTGAGCACAAACTGGTGCAAGGACTTCACGTGTCTGCAAACTTTGCTGTGTCTTGTTGCACTGACACACCAAGAGAAGAGAGAGCACAGATCAAACGTGAAGGAAAAAGCTGAGAGCAGACTGACCCCCACCTGTGCAGCCCAACAGAAAAAGGAGACTGGACAGACAAAGTCATGGGTCAGACATACCTGTTATAAGGTGGCATTTTATTTAATTTAATTTATTGCTTGGTTAACCACGAGACTGCATGTCACCAGTTCCAATCCTGAGCCCTCACCTATCTCAAACTGAGGATCTCTCTGTTCCGTTTCTCTGAGACAGAACACAAAAATACCCCAAACAGCTTAACTTGGAGGGTGAACAGGACACACTTCTGCAGGTGAAGCCCAAGCCCTGCAGTGGAAGAGCTTAGGGTCTGTCCCACTGGTCACTATCCCAGCAGGACAGGGGGTCACTGGCTGGCTAAAAATCCCTCATCTCCTCAGGCAAGGCACCAGCGTGGCAGGAGAACTGAGGAGGGGACGCACCACACACAGGGCCATCAGCAGGAGGGGACAAGACGGGTTTGATGGAGGGATGAGCCCAGACAGGGCAGGTTTTTGTCTCCCCAAGGAAAAACAACACAGCCTGCAGGTATAAATACAGTCTGTGGTGCAAATTTAGCTTCGGAAGTGTGAAGCAGAGGGAAGCTGACATTTCACCTGAACGCTACTGAGGCTGAGAAAATCAAAGTTCACCTCAAGGAGAGTCTTGCCAGCCAGCAATGGAAACAAGAACTATCACCTTCAGGGGGATACAAACTAAACTTATCTGGTGCAACAGCCGAAAGCTTCAAAGGCCTGAAACACGTCAAGGCAAAAATCCTTTGCAGCCATCAAAGCTGTTCCACACGTGCAGCTCGAGGATTATTGTCCAAGAAATTCGTGCAGGTTCCTCCAACCGTGACAGCAAGGCATCTGAGCAGGGAAAAGAACTGAACTAGGCTGCAAATCCACCACCTCTGTCAAAGCCTCTCTGCCAAAGCTGCTCTCAGCAAGGCCAGGGTCAGGCAGGTTCCCTCAGACACATGGAACAGGAACGGCACAGCAGCCATGGCACTGCAGGAGCAGGGAGGGAGTCAGTGTCTGAAACCCTGAGCAGAATCCCAGAGCTTTATCAATCAATCCAGATTAGTTCTGGGAGGCAGTGGGAGGAAGGAGCAGGGGAACAATGCCTGGCTCAGCTGTTCAGGGCAGCAGCTGTCCCCAAATCCTCCTCGGAGGGAACAAGCCAGGAGGTCATGGAAGTCACAATTATTTGGAATGAAGAGGGGAAACAATAGGTGGGGGCCCTCTGTCTTCTTGCCTTTCTGGTGGCTTTGTGAGCCGCTGCCTGCCCAGAACAGCAGGGCTGGGCCTGGACAGGCCTTTCCCCCCTGCAGCTCCAGCATTTCCCAGCAAAAGGGACACCTCCAGCTCTCCCAGTCCTGTATCTGACTGCCCTGCACCTCTGCCAGCGCCTCCTCTGACCACGGGGGCACTTGGAGGCTCAAGTGAAACTCAGCCAACCCCTGAAATGTATTCTCTCAGATCCCCCTGCTCTGCTGAACTTCCCTCCTGGGATGAAGCTGCAGCACATGTGACCACAAACCTGCTGGAATTCGGGCTTTCCCCGACTGGCTTTTCTTGCTGAGCTTTTCTAACCAAGACTCACAGATCCCGACTCCCACTTCGTGTGAGGGTGGAGAGAAACAGGTCCTAATGTTCACTCTAGCATGAAACTGTTGTAGTCCTGCTGACTCAAAAGATCAGGTGCAACAGTATAAAAAATGTAGTAAACTTGATATTAGCAGGCAGTGATAGACATTCCCTGCCTGTACTAGTAAGAAGGAACACAGAACCCGCTGAAAGCTAAACTGAGAATAACATTAGGGTAAATCTAAGACCAGAGAGACACATTTCTTGTTTTAAGTGGTGTCTGCCCCCTTTTTTCCCTCCATACAGCTTTAATATTGATCCACAGATTAAGGATATTTGTAGGGTGCCACTGGAATTGTTTAATGAGATACTTCTTGTGTTATAATCTCGGTAAAGAGACCCACATATGGATTTGAATAACATCTTGAAAGGAGATTGAGTGTAATAAGGCGACAGACAGATTGAAAGAAGATTAAAACTCATTTGATCCCCAACTCCCGGGGAAAGCACAATAACTCCTCCCTGCTCTCCATCCTGCACACACCTGATTCCTGACACCGTGAAGAGGCAGAAGGCACAGGAATGAAACCCCAACCAAAGCCAGGTTTCCCTTGGTGTCTGGGATGGTTTCCCGTGTCTGCAGAAGGGGTGACCCCCGGCAGAGCTGGGACACCCCCTGAGCAGTGCCTGGTGCAGGGCAGAGCTCAGGGCTCCCCACCTCCCCAGACTATTTGTGGGAGCTACAGCTTTCTTTTTTTTCCTAGTGGTGTTTGGCTTGGCTTGGCTCTCTGAACTGCTGCTGCTCTCAGGTTCAACAGGAGACATGTTCCTTTAAGCTGATTTCTCTGTGGCTGAGGATTTAATCAGATCCAAGTGGCGATTAAAGCATGGGCTGTAAGCACGAGCCTTAAAGGGAGAGCTCCAACAGGAGCTCCCCTCCTTGAAAAGCCAAAGGGAAGCAGGATCTGTGTGCTTCCAAAATATCTTGAGAACCTGCTCCTCCCGGGTCACCTTTCCTCTCAACAGGGTGAGAAGCTCCTGGTAAGCACCAAGAAACTCAGAGATGCAAATGAATTAAGGGCTGCACTTAATGTGAATGCATTAACACCACCCAGCCACCCTGCAAGGTGGGTTTTCTGACACTCACTTCACTCCAACACATCCACTGCAAACCTCCAGCACTTCCAGCTCCCTCAGACCCCGTCAGTGCTCCTGACATTCTTTCCTACAGTTTTCCTCTTTGCAGGTCTGTGGTTCCTCTCCTCCACCCAAAGACAGCACGATGGCATGTTTGGAGCAGTGAGAAGCAGGATTATAAAAAATGGAAATGGAGCAGCGTTTCCACAGCTCCACACAGAGAGAACCAAACACCAAGGCCAAAAACGCCTTTTTAGCGACAATTAGCCTCAGAAATGAGGCCTAATTTTACAGGGGCTTCAATGGTGACCTGTATGAAGAGCCAACGAGCTGTGCATCAAATCCACGAGCCCCGTTCCCATCTTCCAACTGCACAACAAAAGCAGCCAAGTGACTCACTGGGTGCTGGAGCTGGGGATGGAGGATGCTGGATTCTGGCTCCTGAGCCTGCTCCCTGAACGTGGCAAACACTGGCAGTGCTGGGGGGAATTGTCTGCAGAGGTGCAGCCCAGGAACAGCTGCTCCTGAGCTCCAGGGAAGCACCGGGGGTACCAAGGGCTATTTTCAGTTAATGGAAGTTCCTCTTCCATTGGGAGTCAGTATTTATTTGTTAAGCCAACTTGGCAGTTGAGTCCTCTCCTCACTTCCATCTCTGTGACACCTTTGAGATACCAGCTCCTTGGTATGTGGGATAACATCTTCTTCCAAGCTATTCTTGACACTCTACTCCTACTCCTCTTCTATGCCTTTAACCATTTTAAAGCTGATCTGGGTCATGACTAATAGAATTAGGTACTAAAATCATGTGCTGGCAGAGACAGCAGGACCTGTGTGGAAGGAAAGCTGGTGGAAAGCAGTCATGATAAAATGCTCTTTCTTCCCCTTTTTAATTAGAATTAAGGCTGGCCAAAAATCCCACCAAAAACCCTCAAACCTCAACTTTGCTCTTTCTACAATCAACTTATTTTACCTGTGCATCAGTCCAAACCCAAAGTTCCTCACTGGGGGTGATAAGGAGCCCTCAAACACTGCTGGGAGTGAAGGCACTGAACAAAGAAATGCCAGCAACCCAATTTTGTGGGCTGCTGTTTTCCCCCTGTTGTGACATCTGGAGACTGATCTGTCTCTCAGCTTTAGGGCAGCAGTGACAGTCACACACAGGCCTGAAGGTCAAGCACTACTGTATTTCAGTCCTGGCTCTGCTACTGATGTTATTCGAAAGGCTTTAGGTAAATCAAACGCAAACACTCGTGTAAACAGGATCACAATTCCTGAAGGACTCTGGCATTTTCCAGCAGAAAGCACTACAGAAACAGGACTTGTGTTTTCATAGAAACCAAACCCCCAAGAATCTCATTTTCCTAATTCTTTAATAGGGTTAAACACTATTAATTCCAGCTGGGAAACAATTCAAGATGGAGCTCTAGAGTTTTGTCTTCTCCGTGGTGAACATTCAGTTTTCAAACTTTTTTTTCTGCAGCTTCCAAATAACTGCAGGAAAAAGATCTGATACCTCTCCCACATCCACCTCCAGGTTCTAACCTGAGCCCTGACCTGTGGATGTGGCTGTTAAAACTGGGTTCACCCCAGGCACCACCTGAGTGCAGAGGCTGACATGGAGTTGTCTGTATTTGGGAGAGTTGGTGCCCTTGCAGCGACAGAAAGGACTGCAGCTCACCCTGAAGTAGAGGATGTAAAAAACATCCTCAGAAACCTGTCCAAAGCCCCAGTACCACACTGGTCCCTGCTCAAAGGGGCAATGCTTAAGCATCTTTCCTCCCAGCTCACTCACATCAGCTGACTGAGATTTGTTCACATCTCAGACAACACTTTCATGCCTCATGCATAAGTCAGATTTATTTTTGTGGCGCTTTCTCCTCCACATGAAACAATGAGGCTACAGAATTACTTTAATGAACGGCTCTCTTCTAATGATTACACTTTCTAGCTGGACAAGAATGATGTTCTGGATCAGGACCACAAGGAAACCCATGGACGTTTCTCCCAAGACACGGAAAGCCCTGGGGTGGGATCAGAGCTCCTTCCTGTGGGCAGAGGTGTTTTACCTGCAAATGCCCAAAACTGCACCCAAAATGCAGGTTATAAATAAACCAAGCTGTGCACAGGTGGCTGAGCCATCACCTATCACAGTTCTGAAGGGTTTCACCCTCCAACCACACGCCTGAATCATTTCACTGTGACTCTTCCCATTCTTAGGGGTTTATTTACAGCATTATTAAGAGGAGACTACAATGCTCAGGAATCATCAACAGGCTGACTAATGTCACCTCTGTACTCACAGCCCTGCTGGGACACTGAGCAACTGAACCAACACACTCACTCCCTTGTTCATCCCTAGAAAGGATTCCACAAACTCATGTCTGGCAGGGAAAGAGGCCACCAGTACATTCCATGGAGTCCCAGTGCCCCAGTGGAGCGCTGAGCTTGCAGTTTCCCCTTCCTCTGATGTCAGAGCACGCTGAAGGAACGATCAATGCTTCTGTCTGGCTGTCTCCCCCTTTTCCATCCCCTGGATGCGGGAGGGGCCGAGATTCCTGGCTCCCCGCCCGCGGCCCATCGATAACCCAGCACAGGGCTGCTGGAGGAACCCGGCAGCACTCGGCCTCCTTCCTCCCTGCCCTGCCTTCTGCTCAAGCCTCGTGCTCAGAAGAGGGATCACTGCAGGGATCACAACATACAGAGGTGCAAAATAAAAAGGGCAGGAGCAGGAGCGGGCCAGGCCGTGGCTCTTCCCTGCCAAGGTTCCACCCGAGGGGCTGGACGACCTTCACCCCTTCTTACGGTTCCAGCATCACCCTTGATTGGCAATAAAGATGTTTCCAGTGGCCAGACAGGCCCTATCCAGAGCTGTCAGATGATTCCAGCCCAAGGTCACTGCCAGCTGTGTATTACTGAATTCTAATGTTCATTAGAAATCAGAGCAAAACCCAATTTTTCCCTCTCCAAGAACACAGAGATGAATTTTTGCTGTAGGAATGCACAGGTGTGATGCCTTCATTGAATTCTTACTTTACCACAGGATTCCTGCCAGGTTTTTAAGCAGAAACATTTGATCAGTATTTAAACATCCACCTCTCTGAGCCTGTGCTTGGCTTGAATCTGGTGGGAACTGTAAAGTTTCAATTCCACACTAAAATCAAGTGAGACTCTGGAATCAGTGCGAGGGAGCACTGATGTATGCACGAGACCAGTCAGGTCTCTCAAAGTTACACTCTCAGGAAACACTGACTGTCCAATAATAAGAGCAGTAACAGCAAGGGTAGGTCAGAAATCCCATTTCCAGGCTGCCCTTCTCCTCAGAACAACACACACACCCCCTGTGGCCACAGGGTCCTCTCCATCCCTCACCTCCAGACACGTGTCCAGCACAGACCTGCCCTGCCTGAATCCTCCAGCAGTGCCAGCCCTGGGCCCCACACAGTTATCAGCCAGCTCTCGGCTCAGAGGGATTATTTCCCACTTCCACAATGGATTTTAGACCAGAGGACAGGCTCTAAGCTCCCTGCTCCACAAACCAAAAGCCACTCTACCTATAAAAGGAACACTCCAGGAGCCCAAGTGCCACGAAATACCCTCAGTCCTCTTCCCAAGCAGAGGTTCCTCTGGCCCTGCTCCTCTCCTGAGCCTGCTCAGCACCAGCAGAGCACACCCAGCTTTGCTGATGGCCCAGAGTTGATCATTTTGGCTCTGCCAGGAGCCCAGAGGATTTCAGGGAACGAGCAGAGCGGGGCAGGTGTCTGTGGAAATAAAGAGAAACCACCAGGTCCCCGGGGAGGATGGACTGAGAGGAGGAGGGGAATTATTGTGGTTTAGAAAAGGGAAGGGGTTGGTCGAGAGAAATGCTATAAAAGCACCATGACGACAGAGGAGGGTGATGGAAAGGTCAGTCCCTTTCAATAATGCTCCTTTTTTTCTTGTCCAAATGAAATACTTGGCCACGTCCACCGGCAGAGTTCAGCTGGAGGTAAAGGACGAGACAGGGGGGCCATAAACTGTCTGGGGACGTGATGATGGGCAGGGGGGGCTCTTCCAGCCCTTCTCCCAGTTCCAAGGCAAGTTCCACGGCAGGAGATCCCAAAACTGCAGCGAACAGAAGGTGCTGTTTGGGGCACAGACCGGTCTGTCCCTCCCCTTCCCCACCAAACACCCCTGGGGGGCTGAGCCCCTCCTGCAGGAGTGAACACCAGGTACTGTCAGTGAGGAACCAGTGACTAATCCTGACAGACAGGCAGCCCCTGGAATTGCTTTTCAGCTGCTGGTGGTAGGTGGTCAAATTATACCTTTCCATCACATTTCCCACTATCCTGCTCATCTCCTCAGTACATTTGCTCATGAAGCACTGGAAAGATTCAGAACAATTAAACCTAACGACTGAGTAATTCCCACTCCTTCCCCGCCCCCCCCCCAAAACATGAAATCATTCTTTCTAGGGCTTTAGGAAAATAAATGTAAGCTCTGGAGCTCCAGCTCAGTATTAATGTACCAAAAATGGTGCATTGTAAGGGGAGATGCCACACAAAGATTTACTGTTTCGGGAGCGGGTGCTGGAACCAGCTGAGCAGCCACTGGAAGTTTTCAGCTATGTGTGACAGGTGGGAAAGCTTTCAGGGGAAAAAAAAAGATAAATTATTGTATAGTGACTGGTTCTGATATCACACCAGTGAGCACATTTCCTGCCTATCACAGCCTTCCCTCAGACCGGGAGTTTTTCTCGCTGACAACTGATTTATTTCTTAATTTATTTCTGGGGAGCACAGGGGTGGTGGCCCATGAGCAAATATGTCAGGGAGCAAACACAGAGCACAGGCATATATTCCTGTCAGGGCAGAGTAAACCCTGGGTAGCTCTGCATGCCGTGATACAACTTTCCCTTCACCACTACTGCGTTTACAGGAGCTGAAAGTCTTTTATCAGAGCAGTTGCCCTTTATCAAAGGCAAATTCAACCCCCTTTTTTTTGCATTTCCAGTAATGTGTTTGCATTAAAAAAAAGGGGAGGGGGCAGAACAAGTCATCAGTCCCCAACTCCACTGAGCAAGCTGTTCTCTGGTTTATTTATCATTTGGTTTTCCCCTTCACACACTCCTTTGCAATAATAAAATGGAGCAGTTCCTTCCGTTCCAAGTTAAATTTTACTACGCATGACCCAAGAACCTAAAAAGACCACGCAAAAAGTCCCTTTCTCCCCCCCCCCCAGATCCTCAAACTTCAGCTCCTCCTGGCAGATTCTCCACCACACTTGTGCCCAGGGGTATCAGTTCTCTTTTCCTGGGCACTGGGGGGAACTAAGGGGACACCTGGTCCAGGGCTCTGCTGGAATTAAGGATCAACAACACAAGAAGATTTTACTTTTCCCCCTAAAAATCAGAGGAAACACCAAACAAACCCGAATCAGGGGCTGTTACGGCTATTCTGCTGGAAAAATTTATTTCCTGGGAATCTGAGTAAACAAAACCTGGCTGTTTGATATCAGTATTAGGTTTGCCTGGCAGTGCTTGCAGCATCAGGGGGCTCCTGTGAGTTTTGCCTCTGAAAAGGCTGTAGGAAATGGCTGACAGTTCTGCTCCCTTCACTTTCCAGGCACTGCCAGAGTGCATTTGGATGCGTTTCTCATCGATGCAGTTTTATAATCCAGTCTACGACCTGTGCAGAAGGAGCGGTGCATCCTCGGGTATTTAAAGAACAGCATTAAACTGGGATGTTTGGCTGTGAGGGGGGGGAAGGCAGGGGATGAGCAGAAAGGCAGAGGCAGTAATTATAACAATACCTTGTGCTAAGTGCTCACACATGACTCATTAGATCCCAACAATGCCTGCGAGATAGGAAGTGTCATCAGCACCGCCTCAGAGTGGGGAAACTGAGGTAGGGAAATCAGGACGTTCTTGTGCAAGGTCACCCAGCAAAGGGACCACCCCCGACCCCCGGGCTGGGCTGAGGAACCGCTGAGCCCCCTCCCCTCTCCGTGAAGAGATCACCAGAACGGGAAAGAATTCGAGCTGTTAAATTACATAAGTGTGTAGTCACCACCTAGCAATGGAGAAAAAAGGGCTGGATATTTTCAGTTACAACTAGATTTTCTAACCAGATGGCCAGAAGAACTGACGTCACTCACATTCCAAATTACAGAGCTGCCTGAAAGCTGCTCCAGCGTTAAGGATGCTCCAGGCCTGCACTGGAAGTCAGCTTTCCAAGCCCCGTTCGGCACAGAGAGCAGGAGGGGCTTTGCCATCATTTCTGCTGCTGCAAATCTGCTGCTTCTGGGGCACGCCTGGCCCAAACGCCCTCAGGGATGTTCACATCTCTTTGTGCTGGAATGGGATCCCATTTCGGGCCTAGCATTTAGCACAAGCTTCAGAATATGGTTCACCAGGGTCCTCAGAAATCCTGAACTTGGGAAGCTTCCTAATTTTCACTGAAAACTTCGCAGAAGGAATTGTCCTTGAACACTGACTGCTCATATTTAACTCACCTCTTTGGCTGCATTTTAATTTAAAATCTCATCTTCAACACAGAATCAATGGAATTATTTCAGGTCTGCTGTGATTTTTGCTGCCTTTTCTCTCTCTCTCTTTTCTTTTTATAAATTTAAGAGCAAAGAGTCAGTGCAGAGCCAGCAGGAGCTTTGCAGCACGGGGAAGGCTGGATCCAATTGCAGTGCAAGAACCTCCTCCATCCCAGTGAAGTAAAATACCTGAACGAGTTCCAAAAAACCATCAATCACTGCCTGGACATTTTCCCACCTTCAGTGAAACAAAATACACCAGGGGCCTTCAAATCACTTTTAACCCAAGCCAGGTCAGAGTTCTGGGAGACCAGCAGAGAAAACCAGGGATCCCTCAAGGCAGGGCTGGAGATGCTGTAGTGCAGCATCAGAGCCAGGGCAGCCCAGAGTCACTGCAGACTGCACATCCCAAGTTTGATGATGATGAAATATATTAAGGAGAGATGAAAATCAGGAGGAAAGGAGGAAGAGAACATCGGATAAAGCAACCAGAAAAGGGAGCTCAGGGAACTTCTGGAAGGTTGGGAAGGGGTGGGACATGTGCCCACAGTTTTAGGAGAAAAGAGATAGAATAGAAGAGGCAATGAAATATTTCAGGGGTACAATATCAGCCCTCAGCACTGCCCAGCTGTGTGGTGGGAACACACACCCCACCCCCTGCAATCTTCCCAAAAGCTCCCAAAGTTCCACAGCTGGCTGTGGAAAAACGCAGCAAGTGACAAACCAACCCACCAACTTTATGTATTTCACATGTTAGTCAATCAAAGGCCTCCATCAGGTTCAAGGCTGCACTCCTAAAAATAGAAAGTCCATTCTGCTCACCTCTGCCCCACCTCCAGCCAGTGCAAACCTAATGTACTGTAGCCTGGGACACTTCTATAAACTGGAACCCTCGAGGGAACATACAGGGATTCAAGAATAGTCTCATAGTCATTAAAGGCTCTTGCTTTGTCCATGCCTTGGGTTTTCTTGCACTAATTGGTATTTTATTACACATCAGTTGTCCCAGACAATTGATTATCTATCCTGATAACGGGAGGTGAGGAAGGGTTGTTTGACTACAGCTATTAAAGATCCATCAGATTTGTTAAAAAGGGAATAATTACTCCACTGCTTCTGTAGTTTCTCTTTGCTCTCCCTGAGTTACAAGAACCCCCATTTTTGTCAGGGATAGGGTAGGATCTCCTGCACTTACTCCTCTGACTGAGGTGTCCCAGGCTGGATCCCCCAAGAATCCACCCCACTGAGCTGGTTCTTTGTCAGCCTGGGGATGTCAGGAATATTTGTTTATAATCAATACCCTAATTATGAAAAAAACACCAACAACAACAGACTACCAATAAAGTTTATATTTTTAGAAGGCAAACCACAACAAACCCCACCTCTGTTAGGTACCAGGCAATACAAACTGCAGTGTGAAAGCAACTCCTGGGCTGGGAAGCTCCCCCTGAACTGGAGGGGTCCTGGAATCCAGGCTGACACTCACACTGGGGGGACTGGTGCTGGCTGCTCTGACCCCCAGCCTTTGCAGGGGCTGTTCCAGAGCCACACAGAGAATTCCAGAGGCCAAACTAAGACACAGTAATGGAGGAACTGACTACAGGTGTCTCCAGAAAAGGGAAATGACCCTCTGTGAGCAGAGGAAGAGCCCTTTGCAGGTAATTACTGTCAGCACTGCCTGTTCCACCTCCGGCACAGGAGGGCCAGGAAGAGATGAACAGCCTGGAAACCAAGCTTGGGCACTTCAAGGTTTTAGCAAACACAGCCCATTCCTCTTAAATCATGTGAGGTCTGTGCAGTGGAGTCAAGTCCTTGAAAAGAGCGACTATTCCAGACACACAGACAAAATAAACAGCCCCACAACCCAAACAGCCTGCACAATTAGACTAAATTGTTGATCATTCCAACGGCCTGAAAAGAATAGACGATGGAGAAACATCTGTGTAAATTAAAAAGGATCCCTGGAGCCAGAGGAGCCTTACTTGAGATTCCAGGATGCTCTATAAACACTGCCAGCACAGCCCCCCGAGCTGGGGCTCCCCCCCAGCTGGGACCAGTTACAGCCCCTCACTGGTGTTCCCAATCCCAGTAAGGCAGCAAAGGCTTCTCCCACAGCCAGGCTTTGGGACAGGCCACTGTTTCTGCCCCAGCCCAACGTGCCCAGTTCACGTGGGAGGGGGCAGAGCAGATATTATTATTCTTACTGCATAGCTGAGGTGCTTTGGAATTCATCTTTAAAACAAGCAGCAGGGGAGTAAAAAAAACCCAGACTTCAGAAATCCGGCTGTCCCGTCACTTCTGTTCTTTCCCAAATGGGAACAACCTGATTTTATGGAGTATTTATTGCAGAAAATGCCTGGGGCACAATCTTCCAGCCCATGGAGGGATCTGTGTGGGAGCAGAAGGGCACTTTTCTGCTCCCACAGCTGTGCTGACTCCGGTGAGCCGAGAGGCCGCGCCGGCTGAAGGAAGTTGGTGTGGACTGCTCTGATATCCCTGGATTTGGCACTAGGATAGAACAATCAGGTTGCACAACAGCCACCTCGACTCTGCTACACCTACTCGTCACCTTTGTCCTCCTCTCCACAGCCTCATTCATTTGCTTCATTTTCTGCTAAATTACGTTTGGAGAAGGAAGTCGGTGCCTCTCGATGCATTTACAGAGCACGAGGCACAGAAGGTCACGACTCTGCTTTCCAGCCTCTACTCCAGCACGAATAATAATGAATCTGGTGTTGGTGTTACTGTGAAATGGAGCCTGTAATCACAGCGTGGGATCAGAGAGGGACCGACTACTATGAGCACAGAGGGAAACAAAAGTCAACAAATGAATGCCAAGATGATGTCAATGGAGCCACTTCAGATCTGCAGAACCATCCTATAAAATAAAATCTGAAATTTGGGGAGGGGTAGGGGAGAATTCAGACCATTCCCTTGCACAGATCATCCTCCTCAGCCACAACTACTCACAAAGTGGGAGAAGATTCACCATAAATTCAGTTCTTTCCATTGTCATCCAACGTCCTACTTTGACATAAACCTGGAATAGTTCCAAATTGTTGTTGGGAAGAAAGAGGAAAGAAATATTAAAATGGCTAGCTGAAACTCCTCAAATTAATGCAATGGGGAGACATTTCTTCTCTCGGGTCTTTACAGAAAGAAGCTTCATCAGAACGAGAAACTCCTTAAACTTCAACTAGAATTCTGGATAGGTTTTTTTTTTTTCCTCTCTGAGGTCAAAACTATCTATTTAGCAAGGTCTGTTTGTTCATTATAAATGCACATGCAGTTTACAAACTGAGTCAAGAGAGACATTTTGTGCCATTTCTGATAACAGTTGCACAGACTCAAACACCTCTCTATGAGTCAACGCTCCAGAAACCGATCCTGAGCTGCTGGGCTTTTCCTATGGCAACCACCACACTGCCTTCAGTGAAAACACTCTTGAAGAAAGAAAACAGGGAATGGGATCAGCTCCTCCCTGGGTCCAGGCAGAAGGGACCATCAGAGTTCCACGACTGGGCACAGTTGTCTGCAGGTTCCTCTGCAGGTCACCCAGACATGGCACGGAGAGGAGGGAAGACAGAGGGTTGGGAAAGGCCAGAATCTGGCTTGATTTCTGCTCCCTGTAATCTCTTCTCTTCTCCCCCAGCGGTGGCTCTGAGTGCTGCTGCGTGTGTCTTTGGAAAGTTAACATTTAACTGAGATTTCAGGTCTACCGAATTCCAAGAAATAAAAATAAACTCTTGCCCTGCTGCAGCTGCCAGCTGGGGCCAGTGTTTGCTGAGGGGAGAGCTTTGGGTGGAGCACATTCCCTGGCTGTGCCCTCCTCCACACCCCCCATTTCGGAGCAGGCAGCAGGACCCTCCCCCTGCTGATCAAACATTTCCAGGGACACATTAATAGCAGAGTTATCCCAAATAATCCCAGAGCGGGGTGGACGGAACGGCCTCCCCACCGTGCTGGGCCCTGCCTGGGTGCTCCATCCCAGGGCTCCTGGAACCAGGGGCATTCCAATGGGAAGGGCTCACCCTCCAGACCACGCTGCAATTAAGATGTTTGGAGTTTGGAACGGCCCTTCCTGCGGTTCAGGGGCTGACCTGTCAAAATAACAGGGGAAACGTGGCCGAGCGTTCCAGGCTTTGTTCTCAGACCAACCACCATGTGCAGCAGCTCCTCCTTTCCCAGGCTCCTCTCCCTGCTGACCTCTGGGCTGCAGCTGAAACGCTCCTCACTGACCCAGGGAGAACATCAGGACACCCCACGGGACACCAGGACACGCCACGGGAACAGCCAGAGCCCAAAAGGGAGGCGTGGACACCTCAAACCAACCCCACCACCACCAAAATCCCCCTCTTAGCACCAAACTCCCTCCCACTGTCAGCCAGGGGATGATCCCTGGGGGTTTTTTATTAAATATATATATATGTGTGTGTGTATGTGCCTTATCCTGTGCTCTCACCTGCCCCATCCCCAGGTAAACACACCAGCACAGAACAAACACACACAACAGTGTCTGAAAAGAAAATCACCTCTACTCAGTAATAAAGAAAAGACACGTTTATGTAAAGTTTGTCGTTAATGTCAAAGATTCTGGTGGGTTTCTTCCTTTTTTTAAAAAAAAAAACACAACCTTTTTTCTGTAAAAATATGTAAAATAGATCATGCTTTTTGAGTATTTCTGAGAATATTCTCTATCTACCTGTAAAAGCAGTTATACTGAACCCTAAGGTGCAAATAATTATGCCCAGAGAGTACAGAATTGGTTCCTTGATTTGTCTTGATTTCTGATGTAAACTGTGGAAGATAAAAGAGCCCAAAATGTGACTTTTACCAACATAGGGCAGTTTAAACAAACCAGAGCTGGGGATTTCTTTTAAAGGCAAAGATACCGAAGTTCTGTGACTCAGCACCTCTGAGAGAGGTACCTCTGGGTCTCAAAAAGAGGGAATATTCCTCATAATGAGGAACAACTGAACGTTCTACCGTGAGAAACTGCACTGAGGGTTTTTTCACTTCAGCTATACACGCCTGTATACGTCCTGTGACTATTTCTGAGGCCAATAAAACCAAAACTCAGGGGAAAAAAAACCACAGAAATTCTGTCTGGTTTGTGCACAAAACCATAAATTGCTCCCAGCTTCCCTGGAACCAGCTCTGGGTCTGGTCACACAACAAGTTTCCAAATCTCGAGGATCTCAGCCCAAGCTTGAATTGTTATCATGGCACCTGAAGGCCCCGGGTCAGGGACCCTCCAGAGCCCCTCGTTCAGGGCTGCTCTGGGCTCAGGGAGGGAGCTGAGGGTGGGGGTCTCACCTCTAGGGATACAAAATCACCCAAAACAGCCTCAGGAATCATCCAAAACCACGGCCACGACGTGACACATTTCAAACTGGCATCTGTCAGGAGGCTGGAGGCCAGAGAGGGATCTGAGGGCAGATGATTTCCCCTTGGTTTGCCCTGGCCCCACTGCATCCCCCTCAGCACTCCTCAGGCCTCCTGCTCTGCAGGAACCTGCAGCAACTCCTGCAGTCAAGGTCTGGAGAGGGGCACCAGGATCAACCTGCCACGGACCCAGCGGTGCTGGGGCTTCCCTCCCCTGCCAGGGGCTCTGCTGAGAAACCTGGAACACACCTCCTGAAATCCAACTCATAATGGAGGTGGCAGAAGAGGGGGAGCAGTTTGGAACTGCTCCTAACACAGCAGAGTCGAGACTGACTTAAAAACCTAGGTTTTTAGGGAGGGTTTGGAACCACCTGTATGGAACACTCGCTCTGTTAACGCCCCGATCATGAGGGGCTCCACAGAAATGAGCCTAAAGCACCTCTGGGATCCCCCATGGGTTAACCCCAAGCTGTTCCCCACACCAGCCAGCTCAGCTACCCCCTGAACTGGCCAGAACCCATCCCTGCTGGGATCACACCCAGATCTCAGCTCGGCTCTGCAAGCCTGGGAAGTCAAACCCCACCGCTGAGAACGCAAAGATGGGGAGAGAGGGGTGAGGTGGAGATTCTACCTTCAGAGCACAGGAGGATCACACTTCTCCTCCACCCCACACTCGCCTCACCACCCTCCCTCCACTTCCTTCTTCTCCTTTTTTAACACTCTTCCAGGTCTGGCAGCCCCTGTGTTTTTTTCCCTCCATAGAAACCGCCATAACAGCGAGTCTGAGCCAACCTCCAGCTCCACAAACACAGCCTGGCCCAAGGCGGGCTCGGCACAAGCACGGAGACATGGAAAGAAATGTCCAGGATAGCCAGGGGCTGCCAAGCACATCTGATCCTTCAGGGCACTGCTGGGGAGAAAGGCACGGTCCCATCGACCCAGGTTCAGCATCCAGACCCTGCTCCTCACCAGTTTCCCCAGCAGGTTCCCCTGCACGTCTCAAATCAGCAGAGTGGCAAGAAACAGTGCCCAGCACAGACACCCAGGGACGAATTCAAGCCCAGCAGGAGCAACAATGTGCGTGGAATGGCACTGAGTTTGTCAAGACAGCTTCCAACATCACCACACACAACACCTGGGGCTCTGCAGACATGGAGATGCACACAAATTAAACACGCCTGTAACTGACCTGCAGCTGGAGAAACAGGCACAAGAGGACACAAACTGCCACAGAAAACAGCACAGAAAGAGCAAACCCCAGTTCTGCAGTTCAGGCCTGCACCCTGAGCTGCCGTGCAGGACCGGCTCGGCCGTGTGTCCAAAACCAAGGGCAGTATTTTTGTTTGCCTTTAAACACAAGGAGCCTCAAACCTTTGAATAAAAAGATTTCCCAAAGGTCAGAGCCAGTGGACTCCCAGTACTGCAGTATTACAGTTATTTTTCTTCAGTGTTAGGTAAGAAAAACAGCCCAGCTACAGAGTATGGAAATGCCAAGTGAAAACAATTCCTGCTATCAGAAGGGGCAGGCTCAGAGCTCAGAGCTGCTCCTTCCCTCCCAATCTGCAGGAAACACAGCTGAGCCTCCCCTGTGCACTTGGAAAGCAGGGAGGGACAACACCACAGGCCCCAGAGGCTTGGGAGTAGAAAGATAAAGGAATGCAGCATTTTGGAGAGGAGCAGAAAAAGGGCAGAGTCTGCTCACAGCCAAGGACATCACTCTGAGGGCTGTGAGAAAACACACACAGCACGTGCTGGGCAGGTTTGGTGCCTCTGGCTTTGTGGGGTCCCTGGGGGCAGAGGGGGATTCACCCCTGGAAAGGAGGAGGTTCCAACACTCCCCCCTCTCCTCCCTGGAAGCAGAGACAGAAGGCTGTGCAGCACCACCAGAGAAGCTGGCACCACACCAGACCCCATCTGCTCGTCCGTGCTGTCAGGGAGAACATCATGTGGTACTTGCAGCAACTGCACATTTGGGGGAAAACCCCTGGGAGCCACAGCTGGATCCAGCCAGGATCTGTAACCAGCCAGGCCTGTGGACACGTGAACACACGATGTGAGTCCCTGAGGGGCACCAGAACCCTCCTGAGCACGAAGGGGATGCTCCTGCAGGTGACTGATCCACCCTCCCTGCTGGGGGGACCTGGAACCCTGTGCCAGGGCATTTCCAGGATCCAGAGTCCCTCGGGCACAGAGAATTCACAGGCTGGGCTTTCCATTCCCCCGCTTCCTGCAGACACTCTGCTCCCTCTGTGCACCCTGTTAACCTCAACAAACACACAGAAGGGGAATCAAACAACTCCTGTGTTCCAGTTAAATCATATTGGAGATTCCCATCAAGGCCCTGCCATGTGACTTCCAGAAAGCCAGGCTTTGATTTACCCCAGCTCAAGGGAGTGGGGGATCAATCCAGCTGAGCTCCACTGCAGCTCTCCTGCACCTTCAGCAGGGGACCCTCTCAGTCTCACAGGGGGATCTCCTGCACCCCCACCCTCCCTCTCCCCTTTCCTGCCCTCAGCTCCCCCGTGGCCCTCACACAGCCACGCATTTGGTTCCACTCCAGGACACGCTGCACTGCAATAAACAACTTTTCTTAGAATCTCATTCCCAACCCCCCTTCCCCATCCTGTGTATTTTGTCTGAGGCTGTGGTTCAAAACACCGAGACAGAATTATTGCAACCCATCTTTTTTACACACTGTGCAGACTGTCTCCTCAGCATGATGCATTTTTAATAGCTTTTCTAAATGCAGACAACCAGGCTGCTAATAACAAGCTGCTCCCCCCACCCCCCGTCCCTTTCTTTCCTCCTCCTTTCATATATTTTCTTTTCCAGAAGGTAAAGCTGCTGCAGAGCTTTGATGTCTCACTGCACCTTACTCAAAGAAACACAGTTTATAGGGCAACCAATTGCAAAATCCACAGCACTGGAGCGTTAAAACTGTGACAGTCACCAATGGGAGGACTCTGGTGCTTCCCTACACCCCTGGTAGGTCCACCACAAGTCTGACTCTCACAAGCCACAAAAAGAAGGCTGTTTGAACATGAATTGAACAAAAGATCTCAGGATGCTGGGCACTGAACCAAGGAGAGAGATAAACTCCAAATTTAGCCTGCCACAGGCAAAGCCCATCTCCTGCAACACTTGAGACAACTGGGGAGAACTCCTCCTCCTCCTTGGACAGAGATGAAGAGAAGAAACCCTGCTGTCTGGTACAGCACCTTTCATCTCCTGCCCTATCTGCATCCCTCCCACTCCCTCACTCTGCAGCCACCCCGGCAGCTGTGGGGCCATCCCTGCTGAAGGGCTGATCCTGCAGTGCAGGGTGTTGCTTCAGCTCCTGCCCCAGGTGTGACAGCACAGTTACCAAACATCAGCACCGAGGAGAAGGATGGGAGGCCCAGAGCAGGAGGCTCTGGCACGGCACGTTGGGTGGGTGGGTGGATAAAGGAGGATAAAAGATGGAGAGGCAGGAGACACTCCCTGCTGTGAAAGAAAAAGGCATCACCCCGCTCAAGCCTTCCTAAACCCACTGCCCTTTCAACCTTTAAAAGTAGAGCTACGATTTAGCTTTACTTTTGCTGAAAAAAATACGCATATAAATAAAAACCAGGAGCACTGATGTCACTTAACTTCTTTTCCCCCTGCTTTTCCAAAAACGGAACTTTAAAAACGGGCCAAAATTCAGGAGAAAAGGCTCCACTGTCTCCAGAGCTAAAATGTACCAGTTTGACTTGGCAGCCGAACAACTTTCCACTGATTTGATGCTCTCCCCCTCCTCGAATTCTCTCATCCAAATGCAGCTGGAAATGTCGTTAGAGAAAAGAAGAGGCATTTCCTGTGCGGTTCCCCCTTCCCCCACCACATTCTTGGCACAAAAGGCAAGGGAAAAGCTAGAGAGACAGAGTGTGCATAAGAGGGAGAAGAGAGAGGCAGTGTGCAGGGATTGCTGGCTGCTCCCCAGAAAACCTACAACAGGAATTGCACGGCTCAAAAGAGACAATTTCCCCCCTTCCCCAAGGCTCTGGAGCCCTTGGTTCAGTATGGAATGGTGGTCAGGGACAAGAGCAGGGCACTACAGCCCGGAAAGGACACATTGCAGACACTGCAGAGTCCCCGGAGGAGAGATCAAGGATACTTCCCACAACCAGCCACACACAGCTCAGTTATTTACACCTCAAATCCAGCTGCATTAAAAGCCTTCAGTGCTCCAGAGGTGCAAGGAATAATGGGGAAGAGGGATTGACAAGGGGCAGATGGGATGGGGACAACACAGCAAAGGCTTGTTTTGGTGCCTTGGTCTTTGGCCACATCTGATTGGCTTTTCTTCCAATACCCCTGGTTTGACATTTGAAAATCTGACCGAGGAGCGCACGCTCTGAAAAAAGCACCAACCAAGGCTTCGCACAGGACAAGCTTCCAGCGCCCTGGTTTTTTTTCAGAACATGTGTATTCAGCACTTTGTGAGAATTAAATCCCTGCAAGGTATCCAAATCCAGGCCCTGGAAGGGGCTGGCAGCTCTGAAAGCGCCGTGCCGAAGCCCAGCCGCTCCGCTGGCTGCTGCCCAGCCATTCTGCACTGTGTGCCCTGCAGAAAGCACCATTGTCCCGGCCACAGAAGCCCCGATGCCACTCCCAAACTGCTGCACCATCCAGGGTTCTTTGTGCAAAGGATCCCGCAGAACAGCCCTGAGCTGGGCACTGCAATCTGACTTCCCCTGGTTTCACTTAGTCACTGCTCCAGAATGGATCAAAGCCTCCTCAAAGGTTGAGTCAATTTAAACATTCAGTTTGCTTCTTGAGCTGTGAATTAAATGCATTCTTTGGTGGCTGGGTAGGGATGAGTGACTCAGTCTGTATAAACATTAACTGACTCTAAAACTAATGGAAAAAAGAAATATGGGAAGAGAAGGACGGACTCGAACGCAGCTCCTCGTTTCAGCTGGCAGCAAACCTGGCTGTGGTGGGTGCTCGGGAGCTCTCAGGGCTCTGCACCACCCACTCTGCTCCTGCAGGGAACGAGAACCCCCCAGCCTTTAGGATTCTGAAGGTCTCAGTCCCAAACTCACATCCGTGCAGGGGAAGGGAACACAGAAAGGGTGTGGCCTAATGACTTCCTTCTTTGTTCTGCAATCAAACGCAGCACCAGGCAATCTCTACCCTGGCTTCCTCCTTGGCAGGAGGAAGAGTTCTCAGTTCACTGACAAGACCTTGCTCCCTCTATGCAAACCTCCAGTGGGTCCCATTCCTTCAGCAGGAACACTGCACGAGTTTTCACACACCTCAGAGGAGCCCAGTGCTGCAAACACACACATACACAAGCAATTCCTGTTGCAAAGAGTTTAAATCCAAAGAAAAGGAAAAGAAAGGCCCCTTTTTGCAGATCTGGATTAACACGATTTAGATCATACTTACAGAGGATTTGTGTGGCGAAGGAATTAAATTTACATATCCATTACAGTCCCAGCTTCCACTGGAGCAACTGCGAGAGACTCCTCACTACGACACCCCAGGGAGCACATGGAAATCCAGATCCCGGGAAGACAGGAACACCAGCACCCTGTCCAGCCCACCACAACACCCCTCAGGGCCAGGCTGCCACAGTGCAGAGTCAGAGATGTTCCACCTGCAGCTGGACTGCCCTAAACATGAACACAAGGCAGAGCAACAGACCCTGTATGACTTGCTGAGCGGGCTCAGACACCTCTGGGAGCACCCCCTGCCCTCCAAGGCTCTGGCCTTTCCTGGTCTGCCCTGCTCGGAGCCATGGATAACACACACTTGGCACTGGGAATGTTTGATGCTGTTTGACTGGGATGTGATTTCCAGGGGCAGCTCCCCCACTCTGCTCTGCTCCTGCATTTCAGCACCATCCCTGTGCTCCGTTCCAGGGGGAGAGGTGGGCCCTGGGATATCTGGGATATCAGCTGCTGGAGAACAGCTGGCAATGTCCCCATTTGTGTGCTCGGGAACTGGTGACGGGCTGTGCAGCGCCTTCCAAGCCGCACTAAAACCTCTTTACAGCAGCATAAAGGAGCCCCAGAGTACACAAAAAGGCCCTGTAGGGATAGATTTTATACAAATGGTCTCTGTGACGGAGCAGGTTCTGCTCCAGCCCCAGCACAGGTGTAACTGTGTGTGTGTTTGCAGCCTTCCAGGTCACGGCTGTACCCACAGACTGTGAGACAGAGCAGCCTGAGGCTGCTCCAGGGTTCTACCTGACCAAAACAGACAGCTGACCTCGGAGTGTGTGCCTGTGGATGTCCACTCCTCCACACCTGCAGGCATCTGAGCCCTCACATCCATCAGCTTCCTGAATCAAGAACTGAGAGGTGAGAGGCAAAAGCCAAGGGCCAGAGCAGTGAGTGAGAGCAAAGCAAGAGTCATCTCAACGTCCTTCCTTTGCTCACCCCTCTGCTCCCCCTTCCCGCAGAGGGACAAGGTGCCCATCCACTGCCCCCCAACCAGGGGCTGAAATGAAACCCAGAGCTCTGCTGCACAGCAAACCGAGCCATGGAAAAAGGCTTCCCTGAGCTATTTGAGAAGCCTCTCCCAACACGTGTCCGTGGAATTCTGGGCTTCGGGAGCTCAGAATAGTTCAGACCTGCGTGTTTTCAGCAGCAGAAATGGATGCAGAACGCTTCAGAGATCCCTGCAGGACAACAGGCAATTGCAGGCCTCACTCAGAAGGGAAAGCCTGCTCACTTCACAGCACAACGCTGATAAGAATCTTGGCCTCACCAAGAATTCACCTGAGCCTCACCAGCCCTGCCGGTGACTCAGGGTCAGACAAAGTCCTGATTTCGAGTGCTCTGAGCCTCTCACTGCAGTTGGCTGTCCAGGGTTCACTGTGAGCGGGAGACAAAGTGCTCCAAAGGAGTGCTCAGCTCCCAGACAGACCCGCCCAGGTTCTCGTGTCACCACCACCTTTTCCTTCCGAAGCTGCTCGTCCTCACCACGGCTACCAGTGTGGTTAGATCGAGTTCAGAACCCGAGGTTAAATATTTGTGGTCGTACTAAGTGAGTGAAAAAAGGTGCTTGAACTCGGTAGGGGTGGGGGTGAACGCAGCCAAGGAGGAATGAGATCCGTTGAGTATCAGCTTCCCAAGCCTCCCCTCCAGGAGCAGCCACGCTCACTTTGTTCTGGGAAAAACGAGGAAAAACACCCTCCTTTTTACTGGCAAATCTCAGCGGTGATAACCAGATGTGTTGGGATTTACCAAGCGGCGACATCCACATGCAAATAAACACTTCAGTTTTGTCGGGATGTTTATCCCTGGTGGGTGGAAATCACTGCCAGCTACAGTTGGATACTCCCAGCTGTTATCACCACTATTTTGTGCTACAAAACTGGAAGGATGGAACCTTCAGAGCCACACAGGGGCAACGGATCATGCACAAGAGCCACACGTTCCACACCCAGTTACAGAGGTTATTTGGCCCAGGAGGACCAGGAGCTGCGACAGCCCCTGTCCCCTGGGGACTGAGGCTCACACAACCAGCCCAGCTCCTCCCTGAGCTGCTCTTTCCAAGTCCCTTTTGTTTCCCCACAACACTTTGCACACTCCCTGTCTGTCTCCGCTTCCTCCTGCCTACCCTGCGGTCGGAGCGGGGAGCCAAGGGACTAAGGCCAATTAAATGTGGGAGCAGGTGGCAGCCAGGTGGAATTCTGGGAAGGAGAGCTGAAATTTCCTCTATTCTCGAGGATCTGCTCTCTCTGCACTGAGATCATACTTACAAAACAGGTGCTGCTGCACCATATGTCTCAGGGAGTCACACTAAGCAAATTCTATCTTGCAACAGAAGAATCCTTTTCTTTCTTTATTTTTTTTTTCATCCCTCAGGTATCAAAACCTTCTGGGGAGACTCCGGGGTGCTTATGCAGAAGGTGCCAGGAGCAAAACGTGTCCAGGTGAATCCTGCAGTCGAATTTAGGTGCAGTGACATTTAGTCTATTACTCCCTTTCCATATAAAAGCTAAAAACATCTCGGACACTGTTGAAGCAACATCTCAACACAGCGTGGACACACAGGCAGAGGTCTGCTGGTTCTGACCACTTCTCCTTCATCCCCTTCAGCAAATGAGGAGAAGAGCCATCCAAAAAACCTCTCAGACATAATGATGTTACCCTTTATTAGGAAGCCATTAAAGAATTATTGGGGTTGTCAGAAAGGCCTGACAGGAACACTTAAGTCATCAGCCTGCTGTCCTCTCTTTCACCCCTATTCTTGGCCCTTCCTTTGGAGATGAGTATCTTGCACAAACAAAATTACCTTTGATTGCAACAGTTGAACTTCTGAGAGCAGTGAAAAGCAGCTCTGCTGACTACAGGGAGTGGGGCTGCCCCAGACACAAACACGAGAGAGCAAACAAGAAAAACAAGTTTTAATTGAAGCCACTTCTGGATTATCAATTTTCCCTTCTGTGTGGTGAGGTCTGAACATACGTCTGAAGAGTGTGATGCCAGTGACACGTTCCACGAGGCGACTCGGGCACTGAGAACAAGGTGGCAACGTGTGAACAGCAGGATCCTGCAAAGTGCTGAACACCCTCAAATGCAAGAGGCTGCACGAGGCAGCTCCACAAGAATATCTCCTGTGACACCTATGCTGACACGGGGCATACTGTCCCTCCCAGGAAAGCCCAGAATCTGAGTCAATACCGCTGGCAGAAGGTGGAGGGGCCAAGGGGCCCATCAGCCAAATCCTGTGCCCCTGCCCTGGGGGTTTCCACAGGATCCCCCCCAGTGTCCCACCAGAACCAGGGATTCTTAAACAGAACTGAACTGCCCAACTTTTTACATCAAATGTTCTAAGCTTAATTGATGTAATCTGAGAGAAGAATTTGGGGTTATTTTTAGCCAGTGGTTGCTGCTGCTTTTTATGTATATACACTAAGGAGACAGCCATTACCAGGATCATTTTACAGTATGTTCATGCATAACTGGATGGAGGAACATTTTTATACATTCATACACACACACACTCTCCCTGTATTTTAAGTACATGTTTCTTACATACATGTCAAAGAATAGTTCTGTGTGCAAGGAACCTGAGCACACAGTGTATATCATCCTGCCACCACGTAAAACAATTCCTTTAAATCAATCAGCTACATCAATCTGTAGAGACTTAAAATTTGTCATACCATCAGAGGGAGAAATTAATCTATAGCACTGTAAAAAGGAGGAAGCACAATGAAACGGAATTTGCAATTCATGGGCTCAGTGGGGTTTTTTTTAGGGGGGGGGAGGCTGACAAGGGAGGCTGATGGATTTGGTTTTTAAACCAGCGGGACCGGCACCCCCTCCCCAGTTCTCCCCCCAGCCCTTTTTCCAAGTGCACAGCGCCTGTAAAAATTCCTGCGCGCTATTTGCAGGCAAGGTCACTGTGAAAGGGCATGGCTGGGAGCCAGGGTGTTTTTCAGCTGAGCTGCAGGGAGGGGAGGGGAGGCTCAGGAACTCAATTATAAGTTTCTCCAGTCTAGCCGGGGCTGGAGCCCAGACTGCGGCTGTTCCGCCCTGCGCCCGCCGCCCCGGCTGCCGCCGCTGACACATCCCGCAGGCATCCCTGGGGCTCTGCTGCGGCCCGGAGCGGGAGGGAGCTCTGCCCCGGCCCTGCATCCCGGCGGGAGGCAGGGCTCCATCCCCGAGGAACCGCGGGAGCTCTGCTCCATCCCCGGCCTCCGCATCCCGCTCCCTGCGCACGGCTCCCATAAAGGCACCCGCCTGTGCCTCCCCATCCCAGTTCACCCGCCTGTGCCTCCTCCCCATCCCAGTTCACCCGCCTGTGCCTCCTCCTCATCCCAGGTCACCCTCCCGGCCCTCCCCAGCCGCCGCAGACACGGCACAGCCACTCCTTTGTCACTCCAGGTCATCCCCAGCCAACTGCTCGTTAATTCCCTGCAGCCCGATTTGTCCCGAGGCGGAGGAGGAACGGGCTCGGGAACGCACACGGGATATCTGAAATACTGTCGAATGTCACCCAAGGGGAACCTTTGCCCTAAAATTGTCACACAGTTTCCCTGGCTGGGACTATGTCCAAGGCAAACCCATTCAGCGGCACCGCATGACTTCCTCCCGTGCCTCCGGGACAGGCAAGCCCGGCCGCGGGTTAAAGGAGCGGCTGCGACACCGCACGGGCTCCGCTGCCTGCCGGGCTCCACCCTCCGCCTCACCTTGAGCCTCTTGCAGGGTTCTGACCCAAATTCTCAGCTGCGAGACAGAGAGCAAGGGGCTGGCACTGAGAGGTGTCACAGAGCGAGCTGCTCTTCGGGACACCGGGCACACATTTCACGTGGGAAGGTTACTCACACCCCACAGATCCCCCTCCCCCACGTTGGTTTTCTAGTTACATGTTCTAATTGCAACGAATTTGGCACATCACCTGGGAAATCAAACTGCATCTTTAATCATCTGTGGAGCATTTCATGGAGACCTTTGGAATACATATCCACATACAGACACTGGCATCCTCTGGATTATTCACTTTGCCTGTTGAACCAAGGGGAGTTTATAACTCCAGAACAGGGTTAATGAACCAGCAGGACCGTCCCTGCCCGGGAACTGGGCAGCAATTCCATGATTCCATTATTACCCCGCATTATTATTCCATATTCCTCTCCACAACTGCACAAGGAACCCTCTGCCAAGAGGCACCCAGGCCAGCCCAGAGGCCCCAGCAGCCTGGATGTGCTGCCCAGGGAAGGGGTGATCCTGTGGACAGACTCCATGGGGGGGGCTGGCACTGCTCCCCTGCAGCCACGGCACACCAGTGGGGCTGGAATTAGAATCCATTTGCTCAAGTTTTTAAGGTCACGTCACCTCCGATTTTCTGATAAAGGCTGAGCAGTGCTTGCCTGTGAATAAATGCAGCCAGTCCTCAGAGGCGTTGTTGCATGTCAACTGGAGGAAGTGATTAAAAATTAATGCAGGCGAGGAGATAGAGAAACCTGAAAGGGTGTGCCCATAAAACACACTTTCAATCTGTCTCGTCAGCAAAAGAGGAAAGAAATCAGATTCTTATAATACCAGACTCTAGGGAAGTGGTTGGGGCATGAACTCCGTGTTCCCTGACGGGCTCACCCCTCAACAGTTAGGAAAGAGAAACTCCCCGGAGTTACCACAGAGCTGTTTCTGTCTGACTGGGCGGGTGGGGGTGTGCAGGGGCAGCTGTGGGTGCCGCCTGCACTGCTGGGATGTGCCATCTCATCCCCCTCTCCCTCGTGCCAGTCACTCCTGGCTGCTCTGGGGTCGTTGTTTGGTTTTACTTTTTATTATTATAATTATATTATAGGCCCCTCTGTGTCTGGGCACACGAAGGAGACACATGCAGAGCAGGAAAAGGAAAGACAAACTTAACAGCTTTTCAGGAAGTGGAATTCAGGGGTAATTCTGGTGTTTTACAGCACCTTCATGCACAAACCTATGCATGAGATACTCAGTCTGGCTGATAATAAAGATGTGAGGAACCAGCAAAAGAGTAGAACCCTCCACTGCCCACTAAAGAAATGTTTCTCCTCAGACTGGGGATGCACCAGCTCAGCCCAGAGGAGCAATCCTGTCTGGAGCTGGAATGGCCATTTGGATTGGGCAATTCAATTCTTTTTCTCCTAAACAGACTGAACAGTTTATTTAGGAAAAAAAAAAAAAAAGCTGATTTTGGGTTGGGAAAAGATGAGATAGGGGAAGGTATCCAGTCCCTGGGATTAGCAGCAAAATATTCCCATTTCAGCTTCAGGAGACTTCTCAGAAAGCCTGGGCTGCTGCTCTCTCCCCATCCCCTCACTTTCCCTGCCCACACTAAAAATCCCAGTCATTTCATTAACAAGTTCAGACTTCTCTGCTCCTCACTGAAGGGTCTTAACCCGTGACCTTTGCCATTTGCGAGCCCTCTTGACTCCTCCGTGCACCACCACCTCCCCCTGGGACTCCCAGGTTTTACTGCTCCTTCTCCACTGCTGGCAGCACAAAGAAAGACGGGAATGAAGCATAAAAAGGGATAATAATAAATACAGGGCCTTTCTGTGATGGCAGAGCCTGCAGGCTGTGACAGGAATCCCTGGCGATGGATGCCAGCACTGGCTGGACAGGACCTTCATCCCAGAGCTACATCCCAGCTCTGCAGTTATTGAAGTAAATAATTAAATGGATTCAGCAGGGAAAAACCTCAGAAAACCCCTCAGGGAAAAAAAAAAATGGGGAGGTGCCTCACAAACCTGCCACTGACCCCTGTGAGAGAACTCCCAGTGCCAAAAAACTACCCCAAACAACAGCAAACATCACTTGGAGGGGGGAAAAAAATACCCCCAGAGAGATGGTCCCCTCACCATTGCTCCTGAGCGTGGAGCACACACGACTTTTCTTAATTATTCCTGATGTTCGTGGTAGGTTGCATCATTTTGGAACACCGACGGTATCATTTTTAAAACTCTGGTTGCCATGGCAGCACAGAATGTGGCTCTTAAATGTACTCTGCTTGCACATTCCTCTGATGAGAGGCTGCTTTGCTTTTTTTTTTTCTTTTTTTTTGGAAGAGAAAAAAGCATCTCCAGTGAGAAACATGATATAATGACAAAAAATGACAAAAAAAAAATCAAAAAAATTAGAGAGCAAGCATAGGAAGAAAATGGTGGCTTATAAAAAAAATAGGGGGGAGGGGGCATAAACTGGGGTGGGAAATCCAGCCGGTTCTGGCAGCAGAAGGTGAGCAGTGCCTGCGGGGCTGAGAATGCAGACAAACCCCTCGGGGACACACTGACAGCCTTTGTCTCCCTCGGGAAGGTCCTGCCGGGCCCTGACTCAGAGCCAGGACTTTCCACCCTGCAGGACACTCGTGGGCAGCCCAGCAGCCCCTGGAGCACACAGCAGCCACCCCAGGGCAGGCTGGAGTCTCCCTTCAGGGATTCTCCCAGTCCTTGCCACCACCCCCCAGCCTGGCCCTGAACCGCAGCTGGGACAACCAAGGATGATCCCTTAATGATAAACTCCCCATCCAACCACAACAAGCTTTGCCATCCCTGCCCTATATTCTTTCAAGTTACTGTATAATTTAGAGTCCTATGGGTGGTTTTTTTCTGGGCTTGTCTCTATTTCCAAGTCCCATCCTTTCCTTGGGAATCTTCTAAGCAAGAGCCTCAGCTCAGATTAGCAAGGCCCTGTTTGAAAAGGAATGGCAGAGTGTTTTGGCACTCTCAGGACTGTATTCTTTAACACAAGGAGTAGGGTTTGGAACTCAGTTTAAATAAGATGCAGCCTTGTCAGTGATCCCCCCACCCCAGTCATTAGAACCATGGGCTGCACCTCTCCCACGGGCACTGCTGCACTCCTGCCTTCCCCGAGCCTGGAAAGAAAAAAGCAAGACTTGCTTTTTGAAGTGCTCCTTCCCTTCTGGCTTCCACCAGCAGCAAGAGTGAAAATTTAAATTAAAATCCTTTTCTCCAAATGTTCAGTGCAGTCTGGTTTTGGCACAAGCTCTCAAGCCATTTTATCCTTCCCTAACAAGCAGCCTATCAAAAGAGATAACCCTCTAAGTGCTTCATGGAAGTCTGGGAGCAGCGTTATCTCCCTTCTCGCAGACGGGTTCACAGAGACACGGATTTCCAGGCCATCACTCAGCAGCAACCCAAAATGGAAACCAACTGCCCGACCCACACGCCCGTGCCAGGTCCACACCCCAGGGTATTCTGACTGTCAGAAAAGAAATCATGTCCCAGGTCAGAAAACCACCTGGAACGATGTAAAAAGGGAAGTTACTGAGTAAATGAGAATTAGAACGACACAGCAACCTCCTGCCTTGGGGAAGGTAACGGGGTGTTGCTCCAGGTAGGACGAGCAGAAGCGGGTTTGCTGTGCCTGCAGGACTGGTGTAAGGTTTTGGTAACACTGTGGGTTTAGTGCCTTCACTTCTGGGGGAGCAGGAGTGAAGTTCAACGAGCATCAGGCCTACAATCAAGATAAAGAGCTCTAATTGTCACCAGCTGCCCAGTCATTACTGCCTAACAACCAGGGGCTCAGGCTGCCTTAGGCAGTCCAGCCAAACTCACAAGCAACTTTTGGAAAAGAATGCAAAACTCCTGGATTTAAAGATTATGCAATTGTTTTTTCCCCCTTGCAGATTTTCTAACAGCTGTAGGTCCACATTTCAAACACCCTCAGGTTCACCCTATGCCCACTGTAATCAAGATGTAACTGTGACCCAAGAATAATCTCATCCTACTTCTGTGTTAAACTCGTGAACCATTTTTCCTGTGTTTTACTCAGGTTATCCTCACATAAAATACCAAAGGCTAAACACATGATAAAACAGGACTGACTGCCACAGAATCAAAGGGCTGTGTCTGAGAAAATAAGGCAGAACAACCCTCCTTCTTCTCCTCCTTTTCCCACTGCTGCTTTCTGTGCTGCAAAGCTGAGGGATAGCACAGCCCCCCTTCCCTGCCTCTCCTCAGAGCAGCAGCTCCTCTCTTTATCTGCCCGGGAAGGAGGTGCTGCTGTCCTGGCTGGGCACACAGCTGATGCTGCTTTTATTGGGGGAGATTAACCATAAACTGGATTGTGCCCCGAGTTCAGAGTTCAGCCTTATCTACGGAATCCTTCCCCTCTTTACACATTCCAAGGGTTCTTACAACTTCTAAGTCACTGGAGCCTGCAACATTAACCCCTAAACAAGCCCTCACAGAACTGCCTGCAGGAAAAAGCAGGTTTGGAAGTTTTTTTTGACAACGTATTTTTAACCGCTCCAGTTTGCAGAAACAAAACAACTTTCACTTCCCTCAAAACAATCCATATGTCCAATTTTGGTGTCTGTGCCACCGAATGCAAATCATTCTGCTTTCAACTTGTGTACAAATAGAGGTCTTCTCACTGGGTACACCCAAAAAACCAGCACATAATCTTGTAACTGGCTCCCCGGCCAAGGGGCACCTCCCCGTGACCTGACCTTCTCCAGATTTCCTCTGGAATGCAGCTGGGCACGGGATCTGTTCCACATGGAAAGGGTGACAGGCGGATCCGGTGGATGTGAATGCTGCAGGATCATTATTTCCTGGGACACAATGGCCCTGCTGCTTTCTGCAGCGCAGAAATTGCTCTGGCCTGATAACCAAGCCAGGGGGACCTGGCCAGGGTTTGGGGTTGGTTTTAGGACACATCTCCCACTGCTCACTGGGGGGGTTGGTTTTCTTCACCCACCACCCACTGCATCCAATTGCTTTGGGTTTATGTACCAAACTTCCCACCAGTGGGAACATCTATTCTGTTTTTACTACCTCCAATTTCTACCACAATACAAATAAACCGTGGCTAAAAATACGCCCAGCGCTTGAATAACACTTTGTGGAACACTCTATGACACACCTCCAAACCTACACAGGGCTCGCTGCTTCCCAGCAGCTGAACCCTTTTGAGGTGCCTTTGGTTGGGACAACCAAAAACAAATATTCACTTCCTCGCTTTCAGTATTTTGTGACAAAAAGGGAAAAGTTCAATAGGGGCCAAGATGCTGAACCTTGATAGTGAACAACTCCCTGCACTGAAACACCCCCAAGGAGCAGCACCTCAGCAAAGCCTTTCGTGCAAACCCAGCTGCCCTGAACAAGAAACCCAACCTTCCTAGGCAGCACAGCCATTCCTGGAAGAATCAGAAGAGAATACAGAAATTAAGATATGTGTTACAACCTCCCTGATTTTCCTATGGAGATCCTGATCTTGATTAAACACTTTTTTTTTTTTTTTGCCTGTTCATAGCCTTCGTTTTCTGATGAGCAAATGCTTCTTTTTGGGTCTTGTATTGCTTCATTTTAAAGGAAACACCACTATCCCAAAGCAACAGCCTGTTTGCAAAGTACTCCCTGAAATTTAAAGCCTTATTTCAATATTTTGGCTCTGTTGTGTCATGGATCCAATCAGGCTCCATCAGCAAAATCCCAGGTCTCTTTCTAGAAACTTCTCAGGGATTTTCTCAGAAGGCAAATGTGATGGATTAGAAAAGATACCAGTGAATTATGAAAGTGAATATGCAGTTGGGGAACGTGCACTCCTCTAACAGTCCACCTGGGCAAAGCAATCAGTGCTCCTGGATATTTCTCTGAAGATCCATCCCAATTCTGCAGCGCAGAACAGCAGCTTTGCTGTGCTTTTGCAGGAAAATGCCCTGTTACTGCCTGTTATCAGCAAAGCCCCCCAGGAATACACTTGGAAAATATTTTCCTATACTGTTTACAAGGAAATTAAACTGTAATTTGATGACAATGCATAGGAATGGTAAGACAGATGTCTTCCACCAAGAGGGAATAATCCACAGCTCTGCTGTTCAAGTGCTTTCATCATGATTTGTCCACTTTCTGTTTGTTTGCTTATTTTAAATAAACTTCTATCATAAAATGAAGTCCCCAGAACACAAGAAATCCCGGACAAGGATTTCCAGATCCCAGAAACAACAGCAGAGAAGTGCCAGCACCTGGAGCTAGAATTCTAGAGCAGAACAGTAAGGACAAAACACATCTTCCAGTCGGAAAGCAAGACATTTATCTGGGAAAATCCTTCCCAAGCTATCCTCACAATTGAAATACAAGACACAAAATGTGTGTTACTCACCCAACCCCAGCATCCAGCAACAGACAGTGTTGAGACTCTGCCTCCTTCTCCCCAAAGCTCAGGTGGATTTTCTTTGTGCCTCTTGTCACAGCAAGTCACATTTCCCAGAATTACGTCTCATGTTTTCAAGGGATTAAAAAAAAAACCCCGAGGGCCCTTGAAATGGTTTATGAATGTCTTGAGCATCAGTAAACTGGAGTCTACAAAGCCCTTCACTGGAAAAAGGGCTCCTGTTGTTAGAAAAGAGGCCAAAACGAGGCCCAGCTGTTTGTGCCTTATTTGCAGCCCTGCTCGTTTTCTGCTATTCCACAGAGCTGTGGAGTCCTGCAATTGCTTCAGGGGTTGAGGTTTATGTGTTGGTTTAAATTTAAAAAATTCAGCTTCTCCTAAAGAATAAAAGCGCTTCAAACATCGACAGCCAACGTTATTTCCAGAACTTTCAACTGAGCTTGTAAGAAAGAGAAGGAATGAACTGCTTCTCCTAAAAAAACACAGGGAGCCATAAAGAGGGAGATAAAACACCCCTGACCCGCCTGATGCCCCGGCCAGGGCTGATGATGGTCGTGAAATGGGACTCCTGAGGACCGAATGGGAGGTCATAAACACTCACACACACAAGAGCTCTGACCTTTTGAGCCTTGGATCGACACCTTGGAGGTGCTGGACACAACTGCTCTGGGGGAAGGACACCTGGGAATTCCCATTCAGGGCCCCCCAGGGTTTGAACCCACGGAGCAGGCAGGCAGGGAAAGGGCAGCTCCGGACAACCAGGCCTCAAAACTGCTGTGCTAATAAACTGTGTGCAATTTAAACACCAGGCTGGATCCACGAGCAGCACACAGCGAACTGAACAGCCTGCAAAGGAGTGAATTAACCAGAGGGAGACACTCAGGCTGCAGGCAGCTGTGGCCTGGCTGTCCGAGCTGGACGCTGCGCGAACATCACCTGCACTCCTCGCTGCCCCGGACCAGCAGCCCACCAGGAGCAGCTCTGCCAGCAGAGTGTGAGCAAGCAGATGGTCCCTGATGGTCCCTGCAGCAATCAGGGAGGGGTGGCTTCTTCCTGACCGCTTTCACACTCGCTCCCAAGTGACAGGCACTAAATCCTGACATAAATCACTCCCGCCTGCTCCATCTACCCACCCGAAACGCAGGACAGGGATGTGTCAGCCTGTTTCCCCCAGAACCACCCTCCCAGCCTCCTAGCTGAGGAGGAATCATGTGTCCTGTGCTTTCTAACGTGATTTAATAAACGTTCAGACCAGCCTCTGTGCTCAGCAGTTGATTGATAGCAATTAGTTGGCACTGACGAGGATATTGCTTGATGTGACAGACCAACAAAACACACCAATTTGTGCCAAGAAAATGTGTTCAAAAAAGGTGGTACATCTATAGCTCTAACAGGGCTCCTGCACTAAAAAATTAAATATAATGAGCATGTTCAGTACAAATAAAGTGCCACCTCACTGCAGGGCTGTATATGGATTTAATAAGCTGTGCAACTCCTGCTACAGGACAGGGGTGGTGGGTTTTTTAATTATCACTGTGATAAGGGCAAAATCCAGTTCCCTGACAACAAGGCAACTTCATTACCTTAGTTTTATCTCTGCACCTAACACCACTTTCAGCTGGGCCAAGTCATTCAGTGTAAGTGATTCTAAATGCCAATAGCGTTGTTAAATAGCGGGCAGGAAAAGACACAGTTCAATTGTCATGCGTGTCAGGAGTCTGGCACACACTCCACTGGAGATTTAAGCTTCCTCTTTAAAGGGAAGCAATTAAACTGTTGGTGAGGAGAGGAACACCAACATCATCCCTATGCAGAAAAGCTGCACCAGTTTCAAACCAAACCGGTGTCAACAGCAGTGGACTCGCCCTTTGTGGGTGTTACACTTAATTTTAATACGTTCCTAACTGATAAATACAAACAAAAAGACCATTCTTATCAGGTCTGTTTGCACACATTCCAAGTACAGCTGCACTGACTTAGCTGCAGGACTTTAAATTCACCCATTAGGTTAAATTATGCAGATTTTCCACGTGGACATAGCATGCTGCGGATCCCAGATGTGTAAAATCTTTGGACCCGATCCTACAAACTGCTCACCCCCTTCTGTAGACAAAAACCATCAAGGATTGTCGTATTAATTTGAAAAAGAAAAAAAGCAAACCCAACACTCAACTTCTCCTGGCCAGCCTGGACAGGACCTGCCATCCCCATGCAAATCTGTCCCTCCTCTGGAATGCAGGGCAGGAACAACCTGGAGCGTCTCCAGCCATCAGCCTCTGCTTCTCCAGGAAACAGCATTTGAAACCCAACCCAAACAGGCCAGTTTCTGCCAGGGCAGCACAGAGACGTGCACACAGCATGTGACAGCTCCCAGATCTCCAGTGGGGGAAGAGAAGAGGGTTCTCTGCCCGGAGCTGCGGGACAGGAAGGAGCCGCTTGGCCAGGGCCGTGTGTTGTGACTGGACGTCCCCAGACTGGGGCAGGTTTCTGTGGTTTCCTGCAGACAGTTGTGACTGACACAACCCAAGGAACCTCCTCCTTCCCCTTCCTGTCTCACGACCTTTGGTGCCACTTGCTCAGGTTCACCCCGTGCAAGACTTTCTGCAGCACACCCTGAGTCAGAAAGGCAAGAAACATCCTGGGCTCTGGAGACTCAGCTCTTGGAAAATGCTGGGGAAGTTTTCCTAATCTGCCTCAAGTACCAACTGTTCCTGCAGGATAAAAGCACAGTGTTGCTAGTATTGTCTCCATCTTTACCAGACACCTGCCCAGTATGTCTGCCTGAACATGCTTTGCACGGGAGAAGGTTTTATTTATTTATTTACCCAAACTTCACCAAGCCCAACTTCTGGATTTATAGTAACACTTTTAGACTCAAGTTCTGGGAAGCACTGCTAGTCAGGTCAGATCAGTATTCCAATGTGAAGCATCTTTAAAGCACATGGTAAATCTTAATCATTTTAAGTCCCTAAGAGAATTATCCTAAGCAACTTCTAAAATTATGTCCTGAGAATTGGGATTTCAAAGTAAGCATTTCTAATCTTCCATGCATCATTAGAAACCCTCCAGCCCTCAAAACTAACCCTGCCATGCTCCCCTTGGCTACCATCGGTTTTGGTTTAACTCCCCACTTCTGGAATCCAGGCCCACCTGGAGCACTAGCTTAGCCTGGGTAGTGATATCTTCATTGCCACGTCTTTAGAACCTGCAGTATCCAGGCAAAATGGATACAATTCCAGCTTCCTTAGCAATCCACTAAGGCAGCAACAACTGGAGCTTCCAAAATGTGAAGTGTTAGTGCAGACAAAGCTCAGCCTTCCCTCCCATCACTCCTCTGGTCACACTCAGCCCTTGGAGCTGGAACAATGGGAGCGAGGCTGTGCGTGGATTTTCATGGCATTCCGAGCTCCTCAGCAGGACACTATATTGAGCATAAACTGGCTGTTTTAATAAAAATTGCTTGGCAACAGGGGTTTGTGTAATACAAACATTTCTACATAAAAACCCAAGGTAGCTTTCTCATGTGATTACAGCCGGGCCCACAGTAATGCAGACCAGATGTGCCTTCTGCATTCCAGCATATTTGTTAATCTGGAGGTTCTGTGCTGTGTGGGAGGAAAAAACAGTTTATAGAATGATTCATATTAACCAGGTATGGCCGGTTTAAAATGCTCTTAATTAATCAAGTTCTCTTCTTTAGAAATAGAGATCTTTTATCATCCATCTCTCTTTTATCATCTATCACCTTAAAACCCACTCCACATTCACAGTTTAACCTCCCTTGTATTTCCTACTCGTTCCTGGTTTCAGGCACCTCTCTCTGAATTGAGCTGGAGTTGTTTTAATACCTTGAGCCCGATCCTGCCTTGTTTTCACCAGGAGCATCAGAACCACTGTGGCATTCAGGTCAGAAGTTACTCCTATCACATCTGGCAACTGGAATTCTCCCCCTGCCGTGAGGGTGTCCAAGCCCGGCTGAGGAGCTCGGTGGGAGGAGCTCTGGCTGTACACAACGTGCGAGTCAGCACAAGAGAAGTCCTTATATAGTTATTCCGAGTTTTGCTTTCCTATGGTATGATTGTAAGAAGTATCAGATCTGCTGAATCACTGATGTGCTTCCCCCTTAATGTCACCTGCTCCTGGGACAGGATTGCCCAGAACTTCTGCCGACAACACACCTTCTGGAAAGATCTCCTGTCCTGCTCTGAACAGCAGACCCCAAATGCTCACCTTCCAGTTTTCCTCCAAGGTCTCTACAGCAGCAGAACAACTTTTATAAGTTGAGGAGTACCCAGCCAGCCTGCCCGTGCCAGCTCATTGTTCGGGAGCTGCCTGCCCACTCCATCCGAATGGGTTTAATTCCTGAATTCCCTGACAAAGCCGGACCTGGGTTTAATTCCTGCGTTTCCTGACAAAGTTGGAACTGTGCTTAATTCCTGAATTCCCTGACAAGGCTGGGGCTCACATTTAATTCCTGAATTCCCTGACAAGGCTGGGGCCATGTTTAATTGCCGTGTTCCCTGGCAATGTTGGGGCTCCCGTCTCATCCCGCGTTCCCCCCAGGCCGGGCCCGTTGGATCCCGCTCTGGGCCTGCGCTGCCCAGCCTCCCGCACCGAGCCCACGGAGCGGAGGAGGGGCTCGGAGCACAAGCCATTTTACAGTCTCTCGGCATTCCAGCCCTCGCCTAATTCCCATCTTTGGAAGAAGAAAGCAGGGGGAGAGGCCGGGCTGAACTTTTGACCCGCGGCGCAGACACCCAACCCGGGCAGGGCCGGGCCATAAAGGTGTCTGTGCGGGGCCGGCACCCACCACAATCGTCTGCAGCTTGCTTCCTCACCATCCTCCTCAAAAAAATGTTGATGGCTCGTTTTATGATTGCCAGATGGTGGACTCTGCTGAGAGTGCCCCGTGACTGCCTGACCCCACATAAAACCGGAGGGGCCGGGCCTGTTCCTGCCCTCCCTGCAGGAGTGGGGTCTGTGCTGGAGGAGCATCTCTGAGGGCACCCCCTGGAAATGGGGTCTGTGCTGGGGGATTATCTCTGAGGACACCCCGCTCCTCCTCCCCATCTCCTGCCGCCCACTCCTGAGCCAGGACACACAGCCAGCAGAGCCCGTGGATGGGCACAGTGGTCACTCTCATGTACCACAGCTCATCAGGCCTTTCTTTCCTTGCAACACTTCTGACTTCAGTTCACACTTAGAGCTCAGTCCCTTGGCCTTACTCTGTTGTTTTGTCCCCTCCTTCTGCCATTTTAACTGCTACAACCCCAAAGTTCACAACCTCGCTGTCCTAGGATTCCCCTCCGATACTGCATCCTCCCCCACACGAGTGATAAACAAGATTTACAGGGATGCTGACTGCATCATCCTCTAATCTCCCCCCGACATACCAACACGCCATAAAGTTTAGTGTGCCCCCCTTTCTGTGGTTGTTTACAACACAATCCTGCCTCAGCTTCTGTCTTGAATAGCTATCGCGAAGGTCACTTGGACCTAATTGCTCTCGGTGCCTCCTAATGACCACAAATAGCACCTTTTTAATGAGCAGAGAAGGGGGAGAAAGAAAGAAAGTGAAAAAGAAAAGAATTCAGCCTTTCAAACCCAGAGAAAGCCTCAACTCCGTGCTTCTCAATTATGCACATCTTTAACTTCTGGTGAACTTTACAGACAGGAACTCAGAAGGTATCTTAATTTTTATCACCCAGATTTAATTGGGGAATTGATTCTCCTCTCATATACTTCAGTTGGATTTTATTGCTCCTCTGCTGCCTTAGGTGTTCAGTCAGTGTGGTACAGTGTGATCATCCCACAGAGCACAGGCTCACCAGTGCTGGGGGGAAACCACACATGGAAAATGAGGACTTTGGGTTGCTTTAGGAAGAATTTCTTATTTATGTGTGGACTGTTCAGTTCATTCACCACTTAGGTATGGATTCATCCTGGTCTGATAGAATTTTCTTACAGAGGACTTTGCAATGCTCATTATTTCCCTTTCAGGAAGTGTCGTGGGTTTAATGTAGTCCAATATTCTGTAATGACCAGAACCAAAGAATACAATGGAGTTCTCCTTACTCACCCCTGTGACAAAGCACACATTATTTTGGCCAGACTCACTTCTCTTGCTCTTTGCTGTAAAACCTACATTGAGCTGAAAAGCAAATTCTCAGCCATTTTTGCCATTTTTGCTTTAGGGTTTTGCATTTTGTTTGTCTCTTCACGTAACATCTGGTCAGCAGAAGGGCTGATCCACCCTCTTATTTACTGCGTGCATGTAACTCACATCCCAGCACCAAACACCACATGGATCCTCCCAGCATTGCCAGAGCGTCTGATACTCTGAAAATACTTATAAAAACGCAGGAAGTGATTTACTGAATTTAACATGCACTTCGCCCATCAGTGAGTTAAGGGGGGTGGGAAGAGGGGGGTTTTCATTCATTAACAGAGGGCTGGGGAACATTTTGAGAGAGGGGAGTGTGGAATGTGGATACCTTTTATGGTGGTGCCTGAACACAACTGGACTCGCTGCCTTGGGAAAAAACCTGGAATTTACCAATAGAGCCCTTTTTTCTTTAGCAAAGTGACAAATCGGGGCAGAACAGCCCAACCCAGAGCGGCCACGAGCCAGGCCAACCTCACAGGCACAGCTGAGCCACAGGACAGGGACAGCAACTCCAGGCTCACTACACAGCAAACACCTAAAGTTTGACTTTATTTACAGTCAACTCGTGCTGTAATTAAGAGGTTTAGGTAAATAGTTAAGTACCTCCTCCAGCACCTTCTCCATGAAGGAACACACCATCAGCACCTTCCACTGAAGCAATCCTGGTCTGCAGAGTGTGTTTCTGCAGAAAGCTCCCCTGACATGCAGTGCCATCCAGGTACTTCTCCCACAAAAAAGTGCAGTGCATTTTAAGGGGAAACCCAAAGCTAAACATGCTTTCCCTTCTCCAGAGCAGCTCCAAGGATGGGAGGGAGCACTGATATGTCAGTCTGGTGCTGTTTAAACCACCCCCCTGCTATTTACACTCGTAAGAAACTGCTTTGAATTCAGCTCAGGGCATTTTGATAATCATCCAAACTTTTATCTTTCTTCTCCAACACTGAGGTTGGTTTCTGGATTTTCTACTTCTTCAAAGAGGCACTGTGTTACCAAACAGGATCCTGCTTAGTTTTTTTCTGTGTACAAAGGGCAGCAGTAAGTGTTTCCAAGATCTCACCAGGCCAAAGGCAGCACATGGATTTTCTCCACACAGGCAGCTCCCAAGTCTCCCCTTGGTTAATCCCAGGCTGCAGGGGATCCATGGAAGCTGGCAGGGCATCCTCCTCACTGACCACACAGCTTCCTCTGAGCAGTCACGACACCCAGCTTTTATCCTCGGGGCTGGAGATCCAGCAGGGAGGTCAGAATTCCACACTGGAAGGAAAGATTTCTGGTCCTGGACTGTGCCAGCAGGAAAAGCTCATCGAGTCACCAGGACACAGCAGAGCTCCTGGAGTCCCACAGCCTGGGATGTCACTGGGATGGCAGATCCAAACGCTGAGCCCACAGAGGTTTCTTTAAATGCAACAGCCAAGCCCTGTGCAAGGACTGTGCTCCTGCTCACACCTCCTGTCGCTGTCCTGGCTCCCACGTGCCCTCAAATCCCAGCGCAGCAGCTCCGGCTGCGTGTGCCAAAGTGCAGGCACGGCTGGGCTCTCCTGCTGGAAAAAGCCTCGAACAAATCCTTCCAGACAGCGTTGGAGAGGAGAGGAGACACTGCCGGCTCAAAACAGCCACCTGAGGTGACCCCTCTCCTGCCTCACTCAGTTACATAAGCCTGGAGCAGGAGCGGGAAGCGACGGGAATGCAGCAGGATGGAAGGGAATGCCGGGGCCAGCAGGGCCCTCTGAGCCAATCCCAGGCAGGAGCTTCTCCAACACTGTGCAGGGCTGTGTCCCTGCCCTTTACAGCAACACAGTTATCCACTGGGCACCCAATCCCTGGAGCAGGTGGCACCACGAGTGCGCCAAGGGATGTGTTTGATGGAGAAGCGAAGCACAGACTCTTCCGTGTGGGAGACCCGAGGAGTTACACCGTGACAGATGCAGCCCCAGTGGGTGTTCAGACACATCCCAGGACCCCTCATTTGGGCACCAGCAGCCCCCAGACAGAACAGAAATGCCTGCAGTGTGTTTACTCCTGCTCCTCTGCCCAGGGAAGGTGGGTAAGAAACGGGGGGCTGAGGCACACGCTCCAGTTCCGTGGCTGAGGAAGCACTGCCTCTGACTCTGGGAGCAGAGCTAGTTATCTGGAAAACTGTGTGCCAGGATCAAAATAAACTCCAGGGAAAAAAAGAAGTAACACCTTTTGAACTCATCTATGCAAGTAAGTGAACAGGCTGGACCAAGATTTACCAAGAGTTTTGGTTTATTCATGTTGTTTTCTGAGTCTCTCCACAGTCTTAATGGGGAGTGGCAAAGGGCATCCTGAAGATCTTAAACACTCTTTATCCTGTAGAGACCCAAAATAGCATCTTGTGATGTACTTGTGAAATTCTAAAGAAGTCACACAAAAGCCCAGAAGCCACAGGCAGGGGAAAATGGAGCACAGCAACACATCTTATGATCACATGGACCACAGGAACATACAGGAGAGGGGCAGAGAGACATTCATTCTCTGAATGAGTCGTGAATGCGAGCCTGGGAACTGCATGTTTGGGAGAACTTTAAAAGAGACTTCTAAAGAAGAGGCAGGGGCTTTCCCAGCGCTGACCCCCGACCAGTAAATCACTGAGTTCACTGCCTTTTTACTACCACCCGTATGGCCCTGCTGGAGAGCCTCCAGTTTTCACCAGGATCTGACTTCAACTGCTGCTCCCAGAAGATACTCGGGCTCAGATCAAAGAGTGCTGAACACTTTTAAAGGCTTTAGCCAGGGACCTGTGCTGTGGGTAATTTAATTAACAGTTCAGCATCCAATACAAGACTGCAGCCAACTCTGATACTGCAAGTCTTGATCCCCTTGGAGAATGACCCAGGATTATTCCAGGAGAGAGAATTCATCTCCTCTTGCTCACTGGCTGTTCACAGACAAGGTCATTAAGTGTGACACCACTGTGCTTCCTCTCCTCTCTCTTCTTACTTTCAAAGTGTTTCCTTTATTATATGAATGGAGTGCTCTCTCCCCAGAGATGTTCCTCAGAGGACCAGAAGCCAGGCTGTCCCACTGCCCATCCGGGCTCTGTGATGTGAAATCAATACTTGATGTTACTCAGAGGGCCCTGAAAGGTGGTTTAGAGATGTTCTGAAAGTCACTGCTGAACCAGGAATGGGCCATGAAGTATTTCTCAGTCTTGTCAGGAAGAGTTCCCTGGAAGCTGCTGACCCCCCTCTTAAAGAGGAAAGAGCAAAATAAACCAATGAAAGAAAGAGAGGAGAGATTCCTTCTTGTTAAATCCTGTTTCTGTAAAAGCAGAACTGGCTCTTTGAATCTGCAGTCAGGTAGTTCTGCTTTTTCTCAGTTCAAATGGAAAATTCATAGAAAATGGACAGACAAGCAATTCTGGGGCTCCAAAGAAAAGCCACCTACCAAGCTCCTTCAGCCCTCCTCAGATGAACTCCATGGATATTGGTTCATTTAAAGCAGTGGGTTGCTGAATATGCTTTCTCTCAGGAGAGCAGCAGAGGGCTGTTTTGAGTGGGGAACAGGGAGCAGCAGGAAGTTACCCTGTCTTCTCCACGGAAACATGAACTCAACACTCCCAGTTTCTCCACAGTCACACAGATTTTCCAGAGGCTCGGTGGAGTTTACAATTTCCAGCCTTGTAAGGCAAGTGAGAGATGAAACAGAACAGATTTTTCTTCAAAGGAACTACTAATGTGAAAATACTTTCATCATATCAAATTTTGGCATCAAGTGCAACGAGAGATCTAAAACTCCAACTGCATCGACATGCACAAATAGGAATTGGAAGCTTCATTCCACTATCATCTTCTCCAAACAGATGATGCTTTATCCCGTCACAGCCAGTGCAAAGAACAAAGCAATCCTGTAAAACAGGAGGAAGAACCTGGACCTTGCTCTGTGCTCAGCTATCCATTAGCACACCCATTTCCACCAGCAGGAATAAGAGGTGTCAGAAAGGACAAATCTGGGCTATTCTCTGCTTACCCACTGATTCTGAAGTTTGGCAAGAGTCACCTGTGCCTTTCAGGTGGGCAGTTTTAGAATGTGCAGGTGGGGCCATCACCAGGCGTGTCCAGCTGCACCCACAGGCTCGGGGGGCCTCTGAAGATCGGAGGCCACGAGCAAGAACCGAGGAGCCCCAGCCTGCTCTGTTCCCAGTACAAGTCCCACACAAAGCACAAGTGACACCTCCCTGGCACAGCTGGCTGTGAACATGCCCACCAGAGACAGACACTGGACATCCATGTGAACGCGGATTTCAGAGGCACTATTGTTTTCTCTTCCCTGCAAGGGAAGGGATTCCCCATCCCCCACAGCCCTCTCTCCCTCATTTCCATCTGGCTGACGCTGCACCAACGCTGAAGCTCCAGCTGGATCCCACAGCATTGTCTTGAACATTGTGTTCCAGCCGAGCTGAACTCCAGGAGCCTCCCGGCTCCAGCACAAATCACAAGGCTTTACGGACACACAAGAGCAGCCTCTCACTGACAGCCGTGCCCCTGGTACCCAGAGGACAGGCTGGAGCAGGGACAGGCTGGGAACAGGGACAGGCTGGAGCAGGGCTGGCTCATGGAGCAGGGACAGGCTGGAGCAGGGCTGGCTCATGGAAGGAGGCCAGTTGTTGTGCTCCAGGAGTTTTGTTTGGGTTTTCAGACACTGCCTCCTTTCACAACAAGCAGACAAACGGGGAGACTCTCTCTCTTTCCCTAATGAGAGGGGGTTTACTCTGGTACTCCTGAAGCCTTCCCAGACTCCCACAGTGCCACATGAACCAGTGCTTTTAAGGCAGGATTCGGTGGAACAGGGGAGCCCCCAGCACTGGGGTCACAGCTCGGTATATCTGCATTTTCCCTCTCCCCCAGGGAAATACGGGAGAGGCTCTGGCCACAACAGAGGGCAAAACCTGGCTCCCAGTTGAGTTTTCAGAAAAAAACATGTGTAAAGTCCCCGGCATTTCTGAGGGCAGGGAGTTTCCCCTCCCTCCTTCAGGCAGCAGGCACTGCACCTTGCAGGAAGAGTTAACAGGACTGGGCTGTTTCATACTTTACCCTCATCAAACATGGTAAGAGGCCTCCCATGCTGGAAACTCCTATGACCCAGTTAAAGACAGTGACCCAATTCTGTTATGTCAGGAATGAAGCCCTTCTAATTTTCTCAAACAAGAACCATTTTGACTAAACAATTCCATACCAGTACAATCAGCCCTCACTCTGAACAGATATTTGCAAAATTCCTTTTTTCTTGCCACAGACTTTCCCTTTCACAGCCCCGTTCGTGTCAGTGCATCTTCAAGCGCTTCCCAAATTAAGAAAGCACATTTAATACACAGTAATTGCCCATATTCAGATTCCCCTCTGGCTTTCAAAGGGAAGAATTCCAACCTCAGACCAGAAGGAGACCTTTCCAGTAAACATCTGCACCGGTCTGAGCGGTGCTTTCCAGGCAATGCTGCTCCTGTTTCTCATTCACACCAAACCCCCTTTGTCCCCTTCCAGCAATCCCCACCAGCCACACCACCAGGATGCTCAGCACAGGTCACCCCACTGGGATCACATTCCAGCATCAGGGTGGTGTCAGGGGTAAAGGAGCCTGCAGAGCCACGACAAACAAGAAGAGCCTCCCAAACCCTAGAATGGACAGAACTGTAGCACTCCAGAATTGCCAACAAACTGCTGAGAACAACAGCGATGCTGAATCCACTCTACAGCCCTTTCTGTTCCTTCATGTCACACGTTCACTTCTTAATTCATCATCTCCTCGGTGTGCAGTGAACACAGGGAGATTTTAGAGAGCAGGGTTAAGGACCTGGCCAAAAAGCCCAAACTAAGAGTTGTCACAAGAGGAGGAGGCACAGTTCCTTATTCAGCTCAGAGCTTTGACAGGTTTCTATCTGACCTAAACCTGCCTTGCCAGCACAGTAGAGTCAATCTAAGATTGCTGGCTCTGAGCAGGGACAGATGTTATCTCACAGCTGTCATTATGCCATTGACTCACATCACCTGAGAAGACCTCTGGACTGCAGGGCTGGGACATCTCCTACAAACACCTGGGACTCACAGCCCTCTGCCTCTCAGCAGCTTCACCCCCAACAGGAAATCCTCTGGCAACTCCATCCAGAAGGCTATTTTTTTCCCCCTAGTTTTTCTTTCTAATAGACAGGACAACAGAAAGAGAATGAAATATTGGCAGAGCTCAACATCCACAGAACCTGAAAAATTAACTCACATGTTCCTCCTGTGGCAACTGGGAACACCCATATATGATAAATAAGCAGGTCTGACTGTATGGGCACCACCTGACATGGCCAGATGTCATCCCCTCTGCCAAGGAACATTCTCCTGCACATCACAGGTCTGGGCTCCTTTACACTGGTCCTGCCCCTTTCCCACTGCCTGAAAGCTCAGATGAGATGAGCAGCACATCCTTCTGCCCCTCACAGGCTGGGACCCTCCCAGCTCTGAGCACCCTTCCAGGCAGCACAGCTGCACTGTGGAATTGGTTAAGAAGAGGAAGTTTTCCTTGACACCAGAGGAGTGACACCCTGGAGACGGCGCTTGTGCAACCTCCCCGTGGGGCTGTGCCCGACTGCCCGCCAGAGGATCAAAAATAAATCCCCAGCACAAGGTCCCACCCTCAGCAGAAAGAGCTGCACTGCAGGATCCCACAGAAAGGGCTACAGAAAAATAATGCAGACTTAGTTTGGCAGGAGCCTTCCTAGGCCCCATCCCCGAAGTGCCACCAGAAGGGTTCCGTATTCACAATAAACACGTTTTTCTCTTAACACGGTGCTAATTAGAGAAGGAGAAATTGCTTGGCACTTTCTCTTCTGAGTACGTCAGCAGCCTCTGAGGACAACACTCCTTGTCTCTGCCACTGCCTAAATTCAGAGCAACCACAAGCCTGTAATGAGTTACGTGTGAAAGCCAAGGTGAGGTAACGTCTTGGCACCTTCCATACATATTCATAAAGAAACAACAGTTCTCAGCAGTAACACACTCCTGTGCACAGGAGTTACATGTCAAATGCTCCACAGAATTCCTCCTGAGACCCGTGTGGGGCAGGCAGGTACTCACTGGAAGTCCTGCCTCCCGGAGAAGTGGGGCAAGTCGCAGGGAAGTTGCTTGCCCAAGGTCACCCAGCTGAGAGTCAGGAGCTGGGACTATAAAAACCATCTCTTGCCTCAGTGTTCTGCCCTACCCACCGAGCCAGCATTACCTCCCTGCACCTCTGGGGATAACAATAACACCACCCATGGACAAGTCCGACCTAGCAAACACCAAGTAATTCCAGAGCAGGGATGAATGAACTCCTGTGTAGTTAATTCCAGGAGCTGATCCAGTTCAGGCCTGCCCACGAACAGAGGGAAATTCTTTCACACACACACAGGAAGAAGAAGAAAGAAAGGAAGAAAGATGAGGAAAAGAGACAGAAGTGAAGTAGAGGGTGGAGAGTAAGGCTCTGTAATCCCTGAGCAGGAGCTGGAACAGCCTGGCTGCCCCAAGGACAGAGCTGCCTCAACAGGGACCTGACTTTTAAAGTGCATAAACGTCTTGCTAACCTGACTTACCCTGCACAGCCTCCAAGGTGTGCTTGTGGCTTTAAATATTTTCTTGTTGCTGCTTTGAAGGCAAGAACAGACACGATCTCCACAGCACCCACTGCGTGGCTGGGGGGGAGGAGGAGGAGGTGAATACTGTAGCTAGCTGAGAACTGTCAGATTGTGTTTGCCATCAAGGAATGCCATTTCCCAACGCCTGAGTTTAACTCTGGAATGAGATGCACGCTGCTGCTGACCCCTCTGCCGACACCCCAGAGACTCCCTTATCTCATCAGCCCCTGAGCAGCCCATCCTCACTCCTCCGCGTGCATGTTCCCAAACTGTCAATCTCCCCGCAGTGACTCACAAGGTTCTGAACCCACCATTCGCCTCTGAGTCTCACTATTTTTTCATACAAGTCCTTCTGGTTTAGATTGAGAGGCGTCTTATTCTTCTTAAATGTTAAAAGCGAAATTAAAAAGAATCCCTGAAAGCAACATGCCCTCAGCACAACAGCCTCGCCGAGAGCTGCGCGCACTTCAAAGCCAAACAGCGATCTCGCTCTGCTCTCCCGGCAGAGTGCTGCAAATTAGGAATAGTTCCACTGGAGTCAGTCAAGCCACAAGCACTACAACAACCCCTGTGAGCAAACGTGGAGCAGGGCCTGCCCAGGGGCGCGTTGCAGAGTGACAGTGGGGTACAGAACACACTGCAAGGGTGCGTGAAAGTTCAGGTCAGCTTTCCAGGCTCTCTCCGTGCACCCCTCCCAGCCCACTGCGAACAAGGATCCTCTTTCCCCACACGATAATCCTCATTATCATACAGTGCAAGCACCACCTGTGCATTGCTAACACAGCCCTGGGAGGTAGCTGGAGAGAGATGCCAACCAAAATTCCAAGGCAGACTTTGTTTGTCATCCCCACGTGGCGCAGATGCATCACCCACCACGGAGGGCTTCGGTTCCTTACCTTCTGTCACCCCACAATTCGGATTATCCCACGTTAAACCCAAGGCTCACTTAAGGAGGCACTTCAAAAACGGGTGGAGGAGTTGAGACATTGGTAGTGGAAGTGTCTGAATGCCTCCTCACGCAGTGCCACTGCACAGAGCAGGAGGGAGAGGATGGGACACAGGCAGCTCTCCCCCAAAACATTCACGGGGACATTTTGATATTCCTTAAGCCACTGAATAACTTGACCAAAATGGAAAGGGTTCCAGCAAACATGCTTATTTTCCAGAGAGCACAGAACCAAACCCAAACAGCACATCCATACATTATTGGATTTGCTGTTTTAATCAGCAAGTACCAGTGGCTCAATTAGCCTCTTAGCAGTGCCTAAATGGCACTAATTCAGCCCGCTGGCTGCTGCAGACACACAGCCCGGGCTGTCCCCTCGGATTTCGCGGCAACAGCACGGCTATTCTTCTCCTGACAGCACCAGGGGCCCAGACAGTCTCCTGCTCCCTCTCCCTGCCTCTGTTCTGCCAACCACACAGAAAGAAAAGACCCCAGGGCTGACTGTGTGTGAGCGTTGAGTAGGAGGGAAAAGGAAGAGGGAGACACTATTTCTATTCATTTTACCGCTTCATCCATCAGAAGCCTTTCTAAAAAAAAAAATAAATAAAAATGAAAAATGCATTCCCAAAGCTCATGGTTGAGAGCAACAGCCCAGTCAAGTGTTAAAGATACTGACCTAAGCTTCACCCACCACAGCTCCTGCACAAGAGGTTAACAAATTACAGAAGGACTGTTTGATTCTGCCCAACACTTCCACCACTGCTGGTCTGCTCCTTATATTTTGGGGGTTTAGGATAAAGGACAAACCATCAACACTGCCAAAAGTAAGAAGGTTTCATTTGTCCATCTCCAGCAGGAACACCCACCACACCAGTGGCCAAACCAACCAAGCCCAGCGTGCCTCCTGCACTCACCAGCAACATTTGTTCGGGTAATTTTTGTGGCTCTCCCTTATATAACAACTAATTTTCAGGCAGATTGATTCCCTGGTGAGTTGTTGCACATTGTGCAGCCATAAAAGCACCAGTGACAGTCAAAGAAGGTGACAGGAACAGTAGGCTGGTGTGAGGGCAGAAGCCAAAAGGACTTTTGGCAGCAAGTAAGTAGATGTCAAATTAAAGTGACCAAGCAACTACAGCTTCAAAAGTATTGACTCAGTATGAACAAAATGTGCTGTCAAAACACAACATGTCAGAACTGAGCCCATCAGATCTAGTTTATATGATGACTATACATAGAATTACAGGTCAGGAGAAACGCAGGAGATCTCAGAGGAAAAAAACCTTTGCTAATTAAGTTACAGTGTGGAAAGCAGAGTATTCTCACCCAGGAGAAAAGAGCAAAAGGCACAAGAGCTCTTCTCACTCATTTCCATAACCTTTCTCATAACTTAAAACTGAAGGCTCATTAAAAAATGGTCAGAAGTGGGTTCACTCTTGGTTTGAGAGCCACATTTGCAAAAGAGGTAATATTGCTTTAAATCCCTCCCAGCAGCTTCCCAGCTGACAAGCACTTGGCATCCAAAGGCTAGGTAGGGACTTGGCAAACACACAGCATTTCTACAACAATATTTGCAACATAAAATGAAACAAACAAATAAAAAAGAATATCCCTTTCAAGTACTAGACAGTAAACAGGCCCTGCACTCCCACTCCCCTTCCCTTATTAATATTCAACAGTTTAAAATAAAGATGTACCAAAAAACCACCAGGGAATCCAGGGAATTCATTAAGCCTTCAGTATTTCAGTTCACCAATCCCTGATTTCCAGTCAGCTGAAGATGGAAAGTCATTACTTCAGCTACAGCCCAGGTCAGAGGGAAGACTAATCTCAGAGTGACAAAGCTGCCAGATTTCAGGTTCAGGATGAATGCAGCCTGGTTTGGGAATTATAAGGCAGAATAAGGAGAAAGAAGTATCTTAATTAAGGAAAACCAACCAACCCGTGCCAGCAAACAAGGACACGTAGTCAGGCAGCACAAATCAGTGCTCCTGAGGGGAACCAGAGTGAAACCCGGGCAGAGCAGGGCACAGGAGGGAGTTTCCTCTCCTTGCATGTTTAGGGGGGTTTGATACCTGGTTTTCAGAGATGCTGCTTCTCCTGCAACTTTGGCTTTATAAAAACCCTGGAACCAGACAAGCAGATCTTTTCAGGGTTTTTTTGGTTGTTCTTTTCCATCTGTAGGTAAGTCTCACAGACATTCTAAACCGCAGCCTGGGATTTGGGAAGAGCTGCCTTGCCCTCAGTGCTGCAGCGACAGGGTAGGCACAAGTTCTGCCCAAAGAGCTCCCAATCAAATAAATGAAACTGCTCAAAAACGTCCTCTTGAGTAGGTGATGTTACTGCAGCTTATGGACATTTTGTCTTCCCTTGTCAGAAAAGCTGGCTTGCTAATTTATGGGCAGAGTGGGAAAAGCAGAGGGATACAGACAGACACAGAATACTTAAAACAGGCCTCAGAATGGAGACAAAGCTCCCCTTTCACCTCCTGCTGCTATTTACCATCTGGGATCCTGAAAAGGGGGTGATGGGTAGTTTTGTGATAGGTTTGGCAAGGGGCAGGACATTTAGGATTTTCTATGTGTAACGAGGTCATGTGTCAGCGCCTTTGCAGCACATGGGAACACCATCCAAAAGGAGGCTCAACAAAAGGGGTTGCCCCGGCTGAACTGGAGAGAAATGCTCTTTAAAAATATCCTGGCACCAAGGCAGGATCTTAATAAGATTAATAATAATAAATGTGCAGAAAACGCCTCCAGAACGTAGCGTGGAAAAGCACACAGAAAATGAAGAGTGAGCACATCCAACCTAGAGTGGGTATTTTATGTTTTTACATTTTTAGAAGTGGTATGAAAATTTAAAAGCAAACTGAACATTCTGAATCCCAGCACTTTCACTCCTGTTTGGAAACCAAACAGCTCAGGCCACCCCATGTTTTTTTTATCTTTCGCTTTCTTGAGCCCCTTCCATTGTGCTTGGGAAGGAATGGGCTGATATAAAATGTCCTGCAAGTCCATGGAGAGGGAGCAGTGCTTTGTATTCCCGTATTCTTCGACATTTCCACTCGTGCTGGGGGCTGGGGTGGGGGAGGTGACTCTGCATTTCAGTCCCTGCTTGGAAGAAGAGCAGTATTTTTATTCCTTCTAACACCACTTTGTTTCACAAAAGCGATTTACAACGAGCAGATAAATGAAGGGGGGAGTGCAGACACCTTTCCTCTGCCTTCATCAAAGCAGTTATTAATAGGGTGCATTTCCCATCATCAGGGGCTACAGTAAATCTTTAAGCAGCTTCCTTTAACCCGAGGACCTGCAGGAAACATGAGCATCCAGCCTTTTGCCCAGACTGGGTGTCTGCTGACCAAAGGGATTGTAACAGCGCTGCTGCTGCTGCAGACAATTCAATCTGGGCCCTGAATTATTTACAGTCTGTCCTCTCCAGGATGCCCAGATGTGAGAACCAGTCACTAGAACTAATGCAGTGCTTTCCTGTCCTCGTGTCTCAAACTCCTGCCCCGTTTTTGAGCCTGAAAGCTTTAAACTGAGGATGACACTGCTACAGCACAGAGAAGTCCAAGGCACAGAGTTCAACCCTTCCACCAGGAACCACAGCACCACCACCCTCAGGGGCTCCTGCTGAAGCCACAGAGACCAAATGTTCTCCTGAGGGCTCCTCTGGGCAAACCCTGCTCAGATAAAAACCCACCTGGCTGGACAGCAGCACAAAAAGTCCTGTTTGGGTTAATACTGAGTTGCTTCCGTCCCCTGGCACAGCCACAGAGAAAAGCACCTTGGCCAGACAGAACATGAAATAAAAGCCACCATTTATTACAATCATGACAACCATATTGGGGCCCTTCCACGGATTCTGCCATAATGCTGTCACAGCTAGCTAAAAAAACAACAAATAAACGGCCTTTCACTCCAAAATTCCTTTGGGTTTTTTTCTTAATGTATTGTCTACTCTGAGACAATAACTGCAGTTTTGCTTTGGCCCCCCAGTCTTGAAAAGAGCTGCATAAAGAGAGGGGCACACACACACAAAGGTTAAATGCACTGGACAATGCTCAGTATTTGAAAATGTTACCAAAAAAATAAAATAAATAAATAAATAAAATCACAGTTTTGATAGTTCTGTGGGAAAAAAAAAAAAACCTTAGCAAATTTGCAACAAAACTGTTAAGTAATTAAGGCAAGACACTTCACACATGAACTTAAACTGCTAATTAAATCCCCCCTGCTTAATTGACTAGATTTGCATATCATTCAGTGAGGAATGGGAATGGCTTGGGCATTACACAAGCACTTCCTTGTGCAGGAGGCAGCTCAGTAACACAAACTCGGGGTAATAAGAAAAGGCAACACAAGTTTCTGAATGAAGCAGGAATTTTCAGCGTGTCCCTGTGAGGAAGAGCAGCCCAGAACCCCCTGCAGTCAGTGCCCACTCCCACAGGACACTCAGAACCACGGCATGGGTGGTTTAACCTGTGATATCTGCTCATCTACACAGCTCCCAGTCACTCTCAAAACCGGGTGTACATCCCAAATGACCCAAAGGGTGCAGGGTGAAACCAGCCTGGCAGAAGTTCTGCTCCAAGGGTGTCAGTGGTGATTTTTTTTAAGTGGGTGAGGGCTCAGAGTCAAGAACACAACTTCCCCACACTGTAAAAGAGGCCAGTTCCAGGAGTTGTTCCTCTTAATAATCAGTTTGTTCAGTGAGAGTTCTTTCACCACTGCAGTAATTTTGGGAACTGCAGGATCAGGGCCACTCTTACACCCCAGTCTCCAGAAGCAGAGCTGAGATCGTAACATCTCACCCAGCTCCAGACTTCTGGTGTCACATCAGGTGACTGCACATTCCATTCACAGATATTGATAAGGAGATATTCTTTTTACCTCAGCTTCTGTCTTTCAAAAAAAAGAATAAAGTTCATTCTTCATCTCATTTTTAAAAGGTTCTGTAAGTCTTTGAAACATTAATATTCTCCCTAACAAAGCCAGCAGCTGCTCTGCCAGTCTGTGACATGGCTGGTTTTGTTAAAAGGGTTTCATGTGGGTTTTTTTTCAGTTCAGTGTGCTTTGCATATGAAACAGGACATTTCCCCACCCTCCACCCCCTCCTAATCCAGAAGGGACCTTACTTCCTCCCTCCCGAACAAGCAGCTCATTCAGCAAAAGGGAAATCCCGAGATGCTCTCGGGCACGGAGCCGAGAGCAGGAGCTTGGGGAGAGAACCAAACCAACAAACAAAAACAACCCAAAAAATAAAAGAAAAGGAAGCAAAAGAAGCGCCACCAGCGTGTCCAGAGCAGCAGGAAGAGGAGCCACGGAGCTGGCAACGATGAACCCACTTCTGCGAACTCCTCCTCCGGCCACGGCCCTGCCAGGCGGGGCTTCACAGACTTCAGAATGAAAACAAAACTCCAGCAACCTTTTCTTAGTTAAGAAATTCGTCTGAAACAGAATTTGTGTGTCTCCATTCTTCTCTGAAACCAAATACTCACTTTGTGACATCAAGCTGCCTCCAGCAATTAATTCTGATGTCACAGGGAATTATGATTTTGACTGAGAGAGCAAAAAAAGTTCAAAAGGGAGGAGGGGGGGTCTAATTAATAAAAGAGATTTTTTTTTTCAAGGAAAAGAACCCACATACAAAAAATACAGTAACTTCAATTTAAGGGTTTCACGTCTGCCAAGATGGGATCCAGCTGCTCTTTTACAAGCACATGAATGAGCATCCCTCTTAGAAACAAAGAAATATATGGAGTTTTGTGTGACTCTACTGAAATCAAATCAGGTTATAATACGAGAAAACTGCACCAATAAATTAGTCCAGCTAACGAGGGCAAATTTGATAAACTTTTTAGAAACCTAAATTATAAATTTGCATGTAAATTTGTAAGAGTGGAATTCAGATGCAGAAATAAGAACTTCTCCACTAAAATCCCCATTAATTACCCAAATAGTCACTTGCAAAATCTCAGCAGAATTTGGCCCTCAAGTTATCACCAGTGAGGAGAACCGGGTCCCCTGGAAGTGATTTCCACTCTAAGGCCCATCTGCTGAAGGTGGATGGACCACTGAGCCCAGCACTGCCTGCCCCGAGCTGAGGCACTGGGGGCACTCCGGGCTCCAGGGCAGGGAAGCTCCTGGTTCTCCCCTTTCCCTGCATCATCCCCACAGCATCCAGGCCAAGAGAGCTCAGTGGAGAGCTCAGGGTCTGGACCTCCAGGACAGTTACAATATTCTCTTTTCTGTGGTGGCAGCAGCTCAGCCTCCTCACAAACACAGTGTAACTCGCTGCACTGAAGCAGTGCAGTGATGTAACACCAGCCTGTTTACACAATCCCAGCCCTGATTCCAGGGAAGGTGTTCCTGCTGGGAACATCCCCACGCACTGTCCCCCCGTCACTGTAGCTTCACTGTGCCCAGAACAGGTAAACAAGGAGAACACTGCAATTCTTCTGCAGCGACTCCAGTCCCAGCGACTCCATTTGGGTTGAGTTCTCTGGTTCTGAGAACGAGGAGCTGCTGGCAGGAGAAAAAAACAGGTCAGTTGTCACCAGCAGCGTGGAAATACAGGTGGGGCAGTAATGCAGGGCCGGGGATCTGGTGGGAAGGTGAGCCCAGAGCTCCCAGTGCAGCCCCAGAGCCCCCAGTGCAGCTCATCCCACCCTCCCAGCGCAGTCCCAGAGGAGTGACTGGGACAGCCACATTTGTCATCCCCAGCCCTGAGCCCTCCACTCCGTGACGAGCTGTACAAATGCAAATGTCCCAAATGCCAAGACTAACATTTCTAAAACCTAATTCAACTCTTTCATTTCTTAGCTGCAGGCCCTTCGCTGCCACTCCTTTTTTCCACCCAAACAAAAGACTAAAGGGATGACTCAAAGCAACTTGAATTTCAAGCTAAAGCCACAAAGCACTGAATGCCTCATCTTTAATATTAAACAGGTGTGCAGACGATATTCATTCAGGCCTCATCAGGGCTGGGTTAATTGTTAAAAAACTGCAGAAAGACCAAATTTACTTAAAAGACATGAGTAAGTTAATGCTACATATAATGATGCAAGTCATACCACAAATACAAGCAAATAGTAGTTACAGCACTGCTAATTCCCTCTAACAAATCTTTTCCCCTCCAGATCACTAATTTATTTTTTTATGTATTCACAACTTGATGTAATAAAACAATAAAATTATATAATAATAAAAATGTAATTCCCCCCCTCAGAACTCAGTAGTTCACACAATCACAACTGTGTAGAACACACAATCTTTCCTCCAGAATCAACAGGGCAAAAGAAGGATCAGTGAATCTGTAATAAAAAAAGGTTTTCAGATAAATGTTTCTAGAAATTAAGGTGTTAGAAAAGGAAGACCTCCTTTGCAGGCCAAGGCCTCTGAGCAGCAGTTCTGCATATTCACTGATAGTAAAATAGAGCACTTTACACCACTTTTATCACTGTCTGCCACTGAATATGGCCCAAAGGTTATCTGCCTCCACTGGTTTTACAAAGAACTACACTGTTGTGGCAAAAAAGGGCAAAAAGCCAAATAAAACTAAATCTTTGGCTACATTAATGCGAGCACTTACTGCCTGGCATGTTCCTTATTAGTGACTGAATGGGAACAAAGAGGTATCAATGAGGGGCCTAATGCTGCAGCTTGTGCTCCTGAGTCTGAGTAACTTTTCCCAGCACCACTCTCAGTACAGTTGTTTCAAAGGAGTATTTCTAAATCATACCAGCACGGGTGAGATAACTCACTGAATAAACTGCAACTGCCAGTGCAGAGTTAAGAACAGCAAGGTTTCTTACTTTCTTTTTTTTTTTTTTTGGAATGACAACTTATCTTTCAAGCCAGGTGAGTTTTCCAGCTGTGGAATGATGGTGCTTCAGAAACTTGTGTTTAACATATAAGTTCATGAGAAGTTCTTAAAACCAAAAGTGTAAGCCTGAAAACCATTACATCAGCAAAGGTCACCAAAATCAAACCACATTTTAGCCTTAGTATTGTGCATTTTTTGCCTTTTTAGTCCACTACTCTGTATAAAGCTACAAAACCTATTTTACTGCTATAAATACATAAATGTGCACAATCTTGAGGATTTTGTTGGGTTTTTTTTTCTTTTTAAAGGCACTTGCAAAAAAAATGCAGAACCCCGAGAAATTTAATACTTAAAGAGTTTTTTAATTCTTTAAAGAAGCATTTGGGGCTCAGCAATGCTGCAGAGCCTGGAACATCCAGCTCCAGTGCCCAGCTGATGTACCTGGGCAGGCAGGTACATCACCCACATTACCTGTTACAGGTAGGGCTTCGTGGAAATGCAGGATGTGGCAGTGAAAACACGTGAAATGGTTTTTCTTCCAACCCTAACAGATGTTGTTCAATTAAGGATGCAAATAAATCACCCTCTGCATTGCAAGTCAGAAAACACACACATAAAAGCTTTCTAAATACATTTCAGTTTAAACTTGCATAATTCTCCCAGTGGAGAAATCATCTTCAACTTATGTAATCCTTAGAAAGAGACATTATTACATACAATTCTGTGCCACTAAGAAACGAGGAAGACATCTCTAGAAAAGAGGTGCACCCACACACGATTAATTATCTGGGTGTGGATGGAGCAGAGGGGAAGAGCTGGAACGGGGCTGCAGAGCCCCGAGTGTGCTGTTTCCACAGAGACTGAGCTGTGACGGAGCTCCAGGGGCTGCTCCCCTTTCACCAGCCAGAACTGTCTGTTATACTTAACCCAGACTTCCGAACACTTGATATCCTGTCTGCTATTTCAATGCCCTTACTCAATGTTTCAGACAGACATTACACAAACTGGCTGGTGAAAAGGGTTGAGAAACCAAGAAGCAATCCAAGTCAATGACCTTATTCTCTAAAACGATACCACTGACTGGAGGCGGGTGAGGAACAAAATACAGCGTCCCCCCGAATCCCTCACTGGAACCCTCCCCAGGGAAAGGCAAACACTAGGCTGGACCCAATTTTGTTAATGTTGCTGCTGGTCTTTTAATCCTTGGAGCCTAAGCAGTCCTTGTGCTCCCAGTAACACTGATTCCCAGACCAAAAGAGAAACTGCTTCCATTTCTTTTTTCCAAAAAAAAAAAAACCCCGACAGAAAACCAAACATAAAAGTCACATTTTCTACAAAGCATGTGCAAAGGTAACCATACATAAATCAATGAACAACAAAGCCAGAACCCAAGTTATTGATTAGCCCCTTTGCTGTTTACCTCCAGCATACAGAATGATGCTGCAATTTTCACACACACACACAAGCCTCACGTACATTTTGCCTGACTTTAAACAGGACTGTTTGAGCAAGAAAGACTGCCTAACAGCAGGGTGGCAGGACCTGTCTCATTTCACAGAACATATGACTATGCAGCTTATCAGGCTGTGTTAAATATGCATCCACTGCTGGGAGAAGCCCAGTTTTGTGATAGCAACCAAATCCTAGATGGAGCTGATAAGAGCTCCACACATGGGAATTCCCGCTGGCTTCCAGAAGAGCTCTGTCCGTCACACTGACAGCATCAGAGCTCCAATTAGTGCCAGTGCTTTTGTCACCTCACCCAAGCAGAAGCCAAAGCACAGCCATTCTCTCAGGGAGAGGGGCCGGAGAGAATGTCTCAGCCAGGACTGCCCAGCACCGAGATCCACACACTCAACACCCGCACCTGACACGGCTCCCGGGCCAAGTTTATGGGCTTTGAATTTGTATCAGAAGAAAAAGGCTGGCCTTTATCCCAACTTCAGACACATTTCTTCACTGGTAGAAAAATATAATTAAAAAAAAAAAGGACAGATCCTAAATAGAGGAAGGGCAGAACCAACCCTTTTAGATCTGTACCACAACCCTCCAAGCCAGTCTTGTATACAGTGACCAGCAGACAAAACCCTCTCAGTCTGAGTGCAGCTCCCAGCTGGACAAACTGCTGCCCTGCTCATGAGATCTGCTGGGATCAGAGCACCAACAGTCCTGGTTATTAATCCTTGCTAATGAGCAAAATGAAACACTGCAGCAGCAGAGCTGCAGGTTCTCAGACCCAGCCCAGTCAGGCCACAAACTCCGTGAAGCCCCTTTGCCTCAACACTGGCTCGTTCTGGTTCAGGATCTGCCCCTGGTCTCTGGTGCCAGTGAACACAGAGGCAGGAGCCTGACACACACACGAGTGCTGGGGTTTGTGGGTGAACTGGTTCCAATTACTATGGGCTGATTGCTGAGTGAGAGCTGTAGAACCGGCCCCAAACCCCGGGATTAACCTCGTGTGTTCCAGAAGATCCAGGAGCAGGTGATTGCAGTCATGAGCCCTCTCTGCACTGGCAATGAAATGTAAGACATCCAAGACTACACCAAGTGAAAACAGGGAAGGTAAGGCACCAGAGCACATCTTTCCAGAGCAAACTTGCTTCTCTGAAATTGTTTTCCAAGAACACAAACTGCCTATACTAGAGACAGAGAGAAATAGCATTAAAAATTTGGTGATTTATTTATTTATATTATGCATTGCCCAGACTCATACAACTTATGCAAACAAAGTAGATATTATCTAATAAAATGTGTCATTAACACACATACTCTGACAGATTTAAAACAAAAACATGCTACATTACTACATTCTAAAGTAATGCTTCCTGTATGTAAAGATCAATTTGAATTAAGTGCTGTATGGCCACTCAGCCAAAATAGATCAGCCTGGTAATTGACAGGATTCCATCAATAGATTCTCCACAATCCAGTCCAAATCACTTTTGCCTAAGCTCTACTTTCTTTCCAAGAACCCCTGTTGGATTTAGTGCCACTGCTCCATGGCAGTTCCCTCCCAATAGGAAATAGAGTGTCAAGTCCAAAGTGTGCTTTAAAAAACACAAACCAAGACAAGCAAATCAACCCAAACTTTAACAAAACTGGTGTGTCTAAGAATGGACACATGGAGACAGTTCTTCTGCCACAGCAAAGCAGTGTGGCCAGCTGAGCCAGCACTGTGAGTTCCATGCCCAGTCACCCCCAGCACCAGCCCACTCTTCACTGCCCTCAGTCCATCCAAGCCCTCGATAGGTGGAAATCACTGAGTTTTCAGTGAGCAGCTCTTCAGACACGGTGCTGGGGCTCTGCCCCTGGCTGTGCCCCAGAGCCCTGGCGCTGGCAGTGCTGCAGGAAGGTGCAGATAAGGAGCGAGGGCTCGGGCTGCGCCCGCTGCGCTGCCCGGACACGCTCGCGCAGACGCCTCCAGATGCTCTGACAACACGGATCCCAACGCGCCTCTCAGCAAGTGCAAACACACCCCGGTGGGTCAGCCAGCCCCGAGATAACCGGGCTCAGGGCCTGGCAGCGACCAGGTGTCGGCTCCCGACACATCCACCAAATCAACCGTGTTTACACGCGGCTTCAAAACTTGCTACTGTTTGGGCACAACACACGGCCAAGCCTGAAACCACAGAAATGGAGAGGCAAGGGAGACAGCCCAGACAATGGAGGGAGAGGCAGAGCTGTAAATATTTTAGGCAGTGATTTTCAAAAGCAGAGATTGCACGTAATTCCCTCCCTAATGCAAGAGAACTGACTTGAGGAACTCAGGAACCGTTCTGGAGCAACAGAGAGCCGTGGTTGACTCACCACCATTAGATCATGTGCAGCACACTCTCTGTCCAACACACATGCACGTACCTGCTGCTTTGTTCTCGACCTACAACATCTGTAGAACTGTTTGCACGCTTGGGAAAAAATGCTGATGTTTGCTCTAACACTGACACCTCCTCAGGTACACGGGATTTCGTTTCAGCGTGGTGCCGCTTTTGAAGTTCAACTTTCATGTTGTGAAAGGCTTCTGAACTAAACTACTGCCCCAAAACATCAGCATCTTTGCTTTAGGGACTTGACATTTTTTACTGGAGAAGCTCTAAAATAATCCTTGAACACGGTGTAAGAGAACAGATGACTTCAGTTCTCCATGGGAAACCAACTGCACCCTCAGTCCTTGGGCAAAAATTTTCGAAGAATGTTTATCAAGTGGCTTTGTACCAAAAAGAATAAATCCATTAAACCCATCTTGCAACCTGAACACCACTGCCAGTGAATTAACTCAGAATCTCTCTGTTACACCTACCATAGGACAGATCCTATTAACAAATAAAAGATTACTACTGCCAGGAGGCAGGACTTCAGGACAAGATATCCATCCCAGCTCTACTCCGGCAGCCTTTCAGGAGGCCATAAAGCACAGCTCAGTAACCACTGGGCAGCACCTAAAAGCCCACAGCCTCCCTCCGCTGCGCTTTGCCACTTGCAGCAATTTTGGTCCTTTGATTCAGCTGCACACTTGACCTGGCTAAACCTTCCTCCAGCTGAGCGAGCTGCGTGTTGTGGCAGCGCCGGGTTGTGAAATAAAGTGGGAGGCCTCACGTGCTCATTTGTGTGTCAGTACCCAGAGTGCTGCTCCTGGCTTCCAGCTACTTCATAGAAGTGCTGCTGGGACTGGAACCGTGGGAACACGGCGCTGCTGCCGCGTGGGTGTGCAGGGACAGCTCCCCTGGCCGAGCCCTGCTGGCACACAGCTCTGCCCGGGGCCCGGCTGTGCCACGGCCAGCGCGGCTCAACGCGCGGCCAGCGCGGCTCGGGGCGGCACTGCGAGGAAGGGGTTCCACAGACGGAGTCAAACCCACCCTCCTCCTTGGAACAGCAGCCAACAAAGCCTTCAGGGCTGTGTCTGAGCTAATTCAGGGCCAGGGCAGCATCCTGATGTTAAGCCAGCACAGAGCTGTCACACAGGAGGGACACACCAAGGCCAGATCTGCCCCACAACAAAACACTCACCGAGCACCAGCTACTGAGCTCAACAAAACGGCTTTGGCACTGATGGTGAATTTCTAGGACCCTGTTTTGCAACCCTGTCAAGTTATTCACATTTTAGATTTCTAGAAATACCCCAGAATGGAGTGGTTGTGCTCCACGCCAGTAACGGGGGATGAAATGAGAGGCAGGCAGGGAAACAGGACACCCACACGAGCAAAGGCCACGCTGGTGCAGGGAGACTCTGCAGGACCAGGGAGAAAGCAGAGCAGAAGAACACCTGCATGAGCATGCAAGAAGGTGGAAAAACCAGTGAAGGACACAAAATAAGTCAAATGGAGAAATTATCATGTGGCTCAAGGCAAGAAAGAGCTTTGGGAAGTGGCAGGAAGGTGAAAGACCTTATGGGAGGTCAATCACTCACCCAAGCACAAATAGGGAGGACATAAAAATCAAAATCTTAGAAGAAGGTAAGAAAAGCAATTGAGGCCTCTATGGTTCCTGCTGTAGTGGGGACTCCAGCTGTCACAACTCCCTCCAGTTTTTGGTTAAGAGCCTTTGCTGACTTCACACAGACCTAGACAAGTGGCAAGACCAGGCAACAGGAGTTGTTCAAGCAACCCCGCTGACCGAGAGACGAGATCCCTACATCCACACATCCCCCTCCCAGTACAGATGGAAGGATATGCACAGCACAGACTTGATGCATACAGAAACATGCATCGGGATTGAAATATCTCGGAGAAGCTACGCCTTGTAGCAAAGCTTTAAAACCACACCAAGGAAAAAAAATGGGAAAAAAAAGGAGAGAGAGAAGAAAAAAGGCAGTTTTGCCACTAGGCTGAATCTGCAACAGGGGCTTGTGCCAACCCAGCTCCTCCATTTAAGTCAGACCCTTAAAAGGCAGAGCTGTGCTGGCAGAAATCTACAGACCTCATCACAGAAACCTCATGAAGACACGCGAAAAGGTCAGAAAACTCACTGCTGCTTGAACAGACATAAAAATGGTCATATGCATCCCATGCTACCTAAATCCTACCAGAGCCCCAGGGAGACACAACACACAAAGCAATGTGTCTCCCTCCACACAGGGAAAGAAAGAAATTAAAAAAACTGACAAAAAGGCCACTCCTGAGAGCAGAAAACCCAAAACCTGACACAGCAGCTCATGGCACACCATGCACAGCAACACCTCCGTATAAAAAAGAACAAAGCAAAGATCTACATCAAAAAGGAAGCCCACCACAAAGACACATGTGCTTCACCCTTTCATCCCCGGAGACAGCCAGACCCACAGCCCCACAGAACCCACACAGCCCCCCAGGAATCCACACAGACACATAGAATGGGACCATCCTGCCATTTCCTCACTCAGCACCTCAACTTTACTCCGTTCTTTGCCCCTGGCCACAGCCTCCCAATCCTGGAGCCTGATTAAATCTCCCCGTAATTACCCGCACGCACTGCTACAACACAAATGACCTTAGCATATGATATCCCTTGGCTGAGCCCAGTGGAAAAAGACTTCAGGAAAAGGAAGGATAAGCGTACAAAACTCTGCCAGCGCTGTCAGGGTCTCCTCAGGACTGCACCGAAATAACAGGAGCCCTGAGGCCAGTTCAGGAGCCTTGAAACTCAAGCCCAGTTCTGCCCAGGATGTGATAAAACGTTCTCTTTTCTGTATCCCATCATCCAAGCACACATTTACCCCTCTGTTCCTCCCCACCAGACTCTTTGTCACCTTCCAAAATAAACCCATGCAGGAGACTTCACATTTCACGGTGATGGATTTCTGGCAAAATCTTCCAAGAAATGGATGGCCACCATTTCCTTACAGAATTTTGGGCATTCACCACCAGGTGTGTTGAGCTCCCTCTGCAAGGAGTGCTGCACTCCATGCAGATTTCGAGGGTGGGAGAAGAGTGCTTCTCATATTCTGAACTGGGATCTATGAAAATGTCACCAAAAAAACCGAGGCAAAGCCAAGATTTAACAATCTTTTTCTTGTTCTCCACCTGCAGCCTCACCTGGGGTGTTGGATAAATCACACAACTGAAGAGAACACCCAGAAAGCCTTGTAAAAAAAGGAAAGCACTCCACTACTAACATTCATTTGAATTAGACTCTGGAAACGACCAAGCCAGGGACACAGGACCCTTCTGGAGCAAGCATGTGGAAATTTCTTAATTCTGCTTCCCAAATGAAGCACGCCCTAGAAAATTCCTTTTCCAACATGAAAAATGTCTCCAGTTGGAGAGCCGTGTTCTCCTCTCACATCCATGTTCATCTATCCCACCATTCCATCTCGGCACATGACTGACAGAGAATAGACAAGCCATTAAAAACACATCCACCTCCAACCACGGGGATAATGTGCCTCATTACAGCCCAGCTTTGTCACAGCGTCCTGACACTCCGGGGAGGAAAAGGAGGGGTGAGGACAAGGACTGAGCCGGGGGCAGGACAGAAACTGGGACCTGAGGAGTGGGACTCTGCTCCTCCATCCAGTTCAATGGGCTCTCCAGGCCTCCGAGGCTGGCTGTGGAATTTTAAAAGTCCTTGTGCTTGCCTGGGTATTTTTGTTGCATTTTTTTAGAAACAAAACCTCTACTTTGGTCAGAGTGTATGTCTGCCCCTTTAAACAGGTATTTGGCCAGGTAACTCAGAATTTTACTGAACATTCGAGGTGGGCTTCAAACATCACTTCTCTTTTCCAGGCTTGTGCATTTCCCTTCCACTGCGGACAGAGAAACCCAAAGCCAAGCTGGGGAACCTCTGGCAGTGGGGCAGAACCCAAGCAGCAAACCTGCAGCAGGAGTTTGCTTTCCCCTTGCAGCGGGGAAGGAGCGGGAGGGAGCTGCTCATCCCCAGCCGGTTGCACCATCGCCAGGAGCCAGACAGACACCCCGGTGTCTGGGAGTCCTCAAGGCCTGTGGCACTGCTGCCCAGGGAGCAGGACCGCTGCCAGATGCCAAGGCAGCCTCCCACCCACACACCAGGGATTCTGGGATCTAACGGCAGCTCAGACTGAAAGAAAAACAAGAGACACCTAAAAAAAATGTGCTTTAGCCGTCTGGCTCAGCAGGGCACGGCAAACCTCGAGGAGCTGCTGCAGCTGGCCCTGGACAGAGCCATTGGTGGATGTATGCAGAATCCAGTGTACAACAGCCAGGCTGGTGGGGAAATTTAGGCTCCACAGGGATGCTCTAAAACCAGGGACTCCTCCATTCTCATTCCGCACACTTCATATGAAATCCAGTAACCTGCATTACTGTCACAGCTCTTTTCTCAACAGCCACATTTCATTTCCACACAAGCGTTTAGAGCATTGAGCCCCCACCTGCATCCCTGGCGACACGCAATCCATCAGAGAAGTGCATGTACTTGTGCCTGGAGCCACCAGTACCTGCTCCTTTTTTCTGGCTTCTTCCTTGTCTTGACCCCTGAATGAAGCCCCTGAGACCCAAAAACCACCTACTTCCAGATAAAGTCTGGGGCAGCGTGGTGGGCTTCAAAGATCAGGGTCCACGTAATAGTAAAATATACAAACACACATATGGAATTTAAAACAAACTCCAGTCACCGTGACTGGAACACAACCAGAGAAATAAAGGTGCCATCTCGAGCACTGCACATGCAGGGAGAATGGAGAACACGATTAAAATTGCTAAATGAACTCCAAGGAAAAGCAGCTGATAACAAATTGGGTATATCGATGAATGTTACCGAAATTCCCCCACCCCTTTAAAATTGCAGGCATCACTTACCCGGGGGGCTTTCCTCTTGTATTTGTTGTTATAGTCAAATTTTTCTTTCATTTCATCTAAGAGCTGGCCCAGTCTCGCTTTCTCCTCTTTCCCAGTATAATCCTGGCTGAGGAGGATATAGGATCTCCAGTTTGCAGAGTCAAAGCCCCAGTGGCAAGTCCTGTTTTCCAGCGATTTGTGAGAGTGGACCACAAATTTGTGAGGTGGGTACATGAGCCTGCAGTCCAAGCACTGGATGCAGGCTGCGCTGGGGTTACTGTAAAGCTCTGGCACCAGGAGTCCCTTACACTTCCCAAAGCACTCATGATACACCTTGAAGCTCTTCTCCGTGAGCTCCAGCTCAATTGTGCTCGAGAATTCCTTCTTGCAGTGGGGAGGATAGGTGCCACCATAAAGCAAGGCGTTACAAAGCCTCTCAGCGTCAGTTTTCGTGATGAGCCCGCAGGAAGGAGCGGAGAAGGGCAGGATGCCCATGACTTTGAGGATTTCCAGCTGGTCAGCAGTGCATCTGGAGCAGTAAATATGCAGCTCATCACACACCGAATTAATCTGCTGCAGGGAGAAGTCCCTGAGCACCGAGTTCAGGATCTGGGGCAAGCAAAGCCGCTTCTCTCCACCCACCACGAAGCAGGAGATGGTTTCCCCTTCCAGGATGGTCTCGCACCTCTCTGTGGATCTGTCCGAGGGCATGAAGAAGGGACCAGGCATGACCGGAGGAGGCTGGATTGGGGGCAGATGCAGTACAGGTTCCGCGGGGTCTTTGCCATTGTCTTTCTTGTACATCTCCTGTGCCCATCGTGCTGAGAAAGCAGCAGGGCCACCCAGGGAGCTCATAGAGCTCAGATGAAACTGTTCCAAGGTCTTCTGCAGTCCTGGATGAGGCTGGAAGCTGCTTCTACTTACAGTCTCCATTTTTTAGTTTCTATTCCCAAAACAAACAACAAAAATCCCCAGTTATCTTCCACCCTGGTACAAATCCACTTAAGGGATTTTTTTTTAAGGAAAAAAAAATATGAACAAAATAAAACAAACCCACCCTTGTTTTTTTTCCTCCTTCCCACTCAGCAATCCACTAACGGAGAGGAAATAAATCCTTTTGTATGCGTGTCTCTGTCTTCTTTCTTTCCTCTTGGTTCGTTACAATTTCAAACCCTCCAAGTCTCCAAGCTGCCCCGATGGAGCACAGAATCACGGCAAAAAGAGGTCTTCATCCGAGCACTCACCCCCTCAGCCAGCCCCCAGGCAAACCGATCCCTCCTCCCACACCTCCGACACTCACACACTCACTCACACACACACACACCACCCACGGAAACACAAAAAGTCTGTGCCACGCTCCGAGCACCCGGGGCTCAAATATGTTCTGGCGGCTGCTGCTTCTCTGCAGTGATCCCCCTTCTGTCCATATCCACCGGAGGAAGGCGCGGGGGAGGAAAGCAGAAAGCGGGAGGCGGCAGAAGGCTCGCTCTGTGCGAGAACAACGCAGGAGGAAAGGCCCCGCTCTCCGGCGCTGCCGCGGGGGCTCCGCACGGGCGATGAGCGGCTCCGCTGCCCCTCGGGGTCCCTCTGCTCGGCCGGGGACGGCTCCTCGTCCCTGGGGTCGCCTCCCTGCCCCTACTGCTGCCGGTGCTGTCGGCGTGCCGTGGGGAGCCGCGGTGAGAGCGCGCACATCCTCGCCGCTCCGCTCGCCAGCAGTGACTGAGAGTGCCTGAGAGCTGAGCTAATGCAGGCGGGCTCAGCCTCCCGCCCTCCGCCTCCCCCCCTCTGTTTGTTGGTGTCTGCCTCAGTCATTGAATCCCGGCCAAGAATGTGACCAACTCCCCAGGCCGGGCTCTTCCAGGAACAGCGCCCGCCTCCCCCCTCGCTCTGCGCCGACACCAGCCGGGATGTGCCGAGCCCAGCCCAGCCGAGCCGGGACGTGCCGAGTCCAGCCGAGCCGAGCCGAGCTCAGCCGAGCGGAACCGAGCCGGGCCGAACAGAGCCGAGCCGAACCGAACCGAGCCGAGCCCTGTCGAGTTTAACCTAACCGAGCCGAGGCCTGCCGAACTGAGCCGAGCCGAGCCGAGCTCAGCCGAGCCGAGCCGGGCCCAGCCGAGCCGCTGCACGGGCGGGCGCGCGGCGCGGCCCCGGCGGCGGCGCCGGCGAGGGAGGGAGGAGGAGGGAGGGAGGATAAACTGCTGGGTTCACGGACCGCCGCGCCGCCAAGGAGGGCCGGGAGGGCGACAGCTTTTTCCTCTCGCTGCTGGATCTCTGGCAGCGGGGAAATGGGGCAGCGGAGCGGCGCCGGGCACGGAGCGTGTGTGCGAGCTCTGCCAGAGCCCTGCCAGAGCCCTGCCCGCTCCGCATCCGCGATCGCGGGCGGGGGAGCGCGATGGACGGGCCAGAACTGCGCGGGTCGGGAGCGCCGGGGCCGCCGAGCCCACCCAGCGCTGCGGGCACAGCGATCCACGCACGTGTGCTCCCTGTTCTCACGCACATGTGCTCCCTGTTCTCACACACATGTGCTCCCTGCTCCACACACATGTGCTCCCTGCCCTAACACATGTGCTCCCTGCTCTCACACACGTCACACGCTCGTTCCACGCGTGGCTGAGTGGGCAGAGCTGAGTGGGCAGAGCGGGAACAGTGAGCCAGTGGGGTCGGTTCCTCGAGCCCAGCTCGCGGGGCCGGGGCCGTGCGGGTCAGTGCGGGTCAGTCCTGTCTGTCCGGGTCTGTCTGTCTGTCCGTCACTCTGCCCGGGGGCACCCGCCGCCCTCCCGCCCTCCCGCACTCCGGGCCCGGGCTCCCTCTACCGACCGACCGGCTCAGCGCCGAGAGAGCGGGGCACGGACACCAGAGACCAGGGCACGGACACCTCTGACCAGGGCACGGACATCTCTGACCAGGGCACGGACACCCACTGCCCATGGATATCAACACCCCCTGCCCAGCAGCACTGTTATGAATTTATTATCCAGATCAGCAGTGAGATGCTCTTACTTTTTGTTAATGTCAAATTTCAAAGCAAAAGCTGTGGCTTCTCCCTTTTCTCCATGGGCTGCGCCCCCAGAATTCTAACAAACATTTCAGCCAGCGCTAATCACCGCCATGAGGAACAAGCTGAAAAGGTTTCAACTGTTATGTCTGAGCTCTGTCAGATGCATGTGCCAAAAAGGGCTGGAGAGCACTTTCACACCAGACAATTGTTAGTACTGTTTGTAATGCAACAGTAACTTGAAGCACTGCTCATCTATAGAATGTGTGACACGGACACTGAGCATTCAGATGGTCTCCTCTGAAACAGTTCACCAGGGCAGGGTAACACAGAGAAAACGCAGAAGAGAAGGAGAGCAATCAGAAAACACCATCACTGCGATTCACTGTCAGTGTAATGGGGTAGGGAACACACCAGCTCTCGTGTTTAATTTGTACTTTTATATTCTGAAATCCCAATTCACAGTAAAGGACAAAGGTGTCAGAGTTGTATAAGAATGTAAGCCAGCATTTCCCCCAAGAGGAACCCACTCTCACATACCCAACTTGACCAGGAGGTATTACAGGGGTTCAGAGAGAAGGCAGGAACCAAACACGTTGGGTCAAGTCAGCAGTTGTGTCTTCATTGCCACCAAATTGTGAACAGAATGAACAGAAAGTCACTGGTGGCAAGAAGGACCCTTCTATTTCCACAATGCATGTGGATTTAGTGATCCACAAGTGGAATTTTTAGATATTACCACAATACCAAGGTCTAAAGACATGATCTAACAGTCTAGACCATCCAGTCCCTGTTGATTCCTGACTCCTAAAGAAGTTACCACGTTAAGAGAAAGCAGGACTAGGAATATTCTTCACTGAGTAACCTTAACTAAAAGGCTTTAGTTAGGAATAACTTTTTAATAATATTCTTCAGAAACTATGTGTTGGCACCTTTTGATAACATGGGGGAGGGACATCTACCCATTCCATCATCTTCAAACTGAAGGATGTGTTTTATTAGAATGAAACCCTTCCCATCTTTCAGTCCTCTCTTAGAGAGGTTCTGACTGTGCCAAGGGAGAAGCACCAGACACACCGTGAATTCCAGGGATGTGGCAGTCGAGCAGACTGTCATCAAAGAGATCCAAATACAGGGGTGAGCAGCAGCAGGATCATCCCCTGGGTGGATTTAGTGCAGTTGCAGACTTTTGATTTTAATCCACTGAAATATAAATGGCCAGATATAACCAAACATCACTTATGGAGTTCCCGATTCTTTTAAAGAACCAGAGCAATGCTTGCAGGAACTTTGGAAACTTCTCAGCTCTGGACGCTGGGTTTATTTCACTGCCTCTTCTTTACCCCTTAGAAAGGAAGGACAGCAGTAGCTGCTGCAGCTCATTTTAAGAGAGGTGCCATTTTCTCTTCCAAACGACTTTTTAATGCAAGTAAATCACTGGATCGTGCAACAGATTGTTTATGGGTGGAATTCATAAACGGAATTCCTGAAGCAGAGGGGACTACCAAAAAGACAGGAAGGATGGGCTTGTGGTTAAGACAGAAAACTCAGGACATCTGGGGTCTATTCCCAGATCTCCCACAGACTTCCTGTTGCCTTGGGCAAGTTGTTCAGTCTCTCTGTGCCTCAGTTTCTGTCTCTGCAATCCCCAGACGGTGAGCAATGAGAGTGGCAGCTTCTGCACGAGATCCATGAGGAGACAGGAACCAACCTTCAGCTCCTGCAGGAACAATGCAGCCAAACTTGCCCGTCTCTACATCCCCCAGACTCCTCAGAACCGAAGCAGGAGCAGGGGGAGCGCTGGGAGCTGTCATGTGGGATTAAGGTGGCAGTGCCTTCTGAAGTCTCTGCCTCCCCGTGACGGACCGTGAGCGCTGCACATCTTAAAAGCACGGTAATCTTTCCCCCAGTAACTGTTTGTCTTGCTCCAGTTCCAAAGCCCTCTAGCTGGAGAAAGGAGAGGGGGAAAATATCTCTGAGGAAGGGCCCTAACACCACAGTGTTTTTCTCACTCTCTCCCTCTTCTCCTCCCCCTCTCCATTGGCTTCAAGGCCAACAGCTCCTGGAACACAAACACTCTTGTAAACTTCTGAACCACACAGCCCTATGGTGGGTGGGTGTTTGCTCCCTGCCTGCCAGTTCCAATCCACCCACAGATTCCAAAGGCCCAGAACAAAAAGCAGACTCCATTTTCCATATTTAACAGGCAATTTGCTTCCCTCCCCAGCGCCTTCACTCGCAGAACTCGGTGCCTCTCCCCGGCACCGTGTCCCACCTTCTCCACCTGCCCCAGGCTGAGGGCGTTATTTGTGTGTATGTTTACACAGACAGAGGAAAAGCATATTCCAAGTGGATTCCCCCCAGCCCTCGCTGGTTTTCAGTGCCTGCCTGCTCAGGAGGAGCTGGGGATTATCAAGGGCTGTGCTGCAGATTGCAGCTCTTCGACAAAACGTTTGGGAAGGGCCCTTTGTGCAGGTTGTGAGGAGGGAAGGGGGAGCGTGGGTGCGAAAGCCACACGTCAGGATTGCTGCTGCAGCTCCCATCAGACTGTGGAGCCCCTGGAGCAGCCACAGCCAGCCTCTCCAGGGCTGTGCTGCACTCAGGTGCTCCTGACTGCGATGCTCCAGGGCTGACCTGCGCCATTCCTGCGTGACAGGACACTGCCTCCCCTCTTTAGACATCATCACTTATCAAGGCCATCACTGGCATTGATCAGTTCATTTAGAGGGAAACTGAATTTAAAACATCTAAAAAGTCACAAGAAAAAAAAAAATTAAGAATCACTCATACTTAAGATGAAGCAAACAAAAAATTTCACTGTCTGAGAAGGTCAGAAATGGACTCATGTCCAATCAACAAAGATATTCTGAGGTTTTTTTTAATTAATGGAAAAATCAACTGTCAACAGCACACCTTTCAGGGCAAAGAGCTCAGTGAGGTGGCTGGGACTGGTCAGCAATGACAGCCAGGCTGTATTTTATGGCTTTGGTTCAGCTAACTCATTTTACCATATTCAAGGCAGCTTCTCCCACCCCTAAGAAGAGACTGAGAATTCATCAGTATTTTCTTAACCCTTTCCCAGTTCTTGGCTCTGTCCAGCCCAGCTCCACAATTTTATATCTTTTATATCTTTCCAAAGTACAGAACCTCCACGGTGAATAGACCTAATAGATACATGACCTGCTTCAAACATGGCTTGGTCTCACCTAAAACTCACATTTAGTTTGCAGGAAACCACCAGGCATCCTAGCAAATACAGGAGGTGAGGGGTTGTTAAAAGCACATGAAAGAGCTCTCCATCTTCTGGAATCCTTTCCTCCCAAGTTGCCTGGTATGTTGCTCAGGGCTGCCCCTCCCTCCCACACACTCTGTACCTACATGTCCCAGTGGGTGCTGCCAAACACCTCATTGAGAGAAAAAAAATCAAAAAACCATGCTTGGTACCGCCAATAAAAAAATTAATTTACTGGGAAAAGTCGGAGTCAGAGAGGGGAATAAAGCTGGAACTCCTGGGATTGCCACAGGAGCCCTCAGGACAGGCCTGCAGGGCCCAGGGCTGCCCAGACTTTGGGCCATTTGTACTACCAGCACATCTCTCATTTCCCACATTGCCAGCAGTGAGCAAACAAGGCAGAGCATCCACACCCAGCAGAGACGGGATGGGAACACCGAGCCAGAGCCTTGGGAATGGCTCCCACTTCACCTGCAACCCCCGTGCAGCTTTAGGGCCCAGCATTCCCTTCCTCAGTAGCCTCTCACAGACTCCAGGGAGTTCACATCTCTCTTGGAACCAGTCTGAGATCACCTCTCATCTCACGGCACCCACATTCTGCACATAACACTGATGTGCTCGAGTGCCCCTTGTCTGGGAAGGCTCTGGTTGTTGGGTTATCCCCCAGGCTCTGATCCTGCCCCCTGTTCTCACGTCCTTCGGTACTTTACAGCAGCTCAAGGTCCAAAATCATGGCAGGGACTGAGCCCCATGGTCTGACTGAAGCTTCTGAGGTCTGCCCCTTGTTGTGAGGCCACCCTGGCTGCTGCTCTGACAGGTGAGCTCCTGTTTGGTGTCGGGGGCTGTGTCTGCCACAGATAACCCCCAATCATCGTCCCTTCAGTCACTCGGGACATGCTGTCCCGAAAATCAGGGGTTTCTACTCCTTTCTCACAGATTCTTCTGCGTTGAGCTCATATTTATTTCATTTATGGGCTTTCTGAATGAACCTGTGATTAAAGCACATGCACACCTCATTAGCATAATGAGATTTTTCCTACAAGCTTGTAATGAAAATGAAACAAATTCATTCTGTCATTTTACAGATGTGGAACTGCGGAACAGAGAGGATGTACAACTGGCTTAAGGCCACCCTGCAGATCTTTATCACAATCCAAATATTTTACCAAGTTAAAAGCAACTGCTTTTAACTCAATAACTGGGGTTTTTCCTAACAAAACTCCACTGGTATTCCTAGAACTACACCCAAATCAAATTTGTGCAAGAAGAGAACCCAACATGGAAAGACAGAGGGGGGTTGGAGTTTGTTTGGGTTTTGGTCTGTCCATAAGACCTGTTCCATGCTCCAGTGGGCAAGACAGGCTGTGTTTTGAATCAGCCCACTTCAGCCACCTTCAGTCTGGTGGAAGCAGGTAGTGAAAGTCCCCCACAAGATTCCTCCTCACTGAAGTGTCTGGTTCTCTTTTTCAGGAAAAAGACACTGAACATTCTCGTTTCTAGACAGCTTCACCTGTCAGACTAGTTTTTATGTAAAGCATTTTCATTTCAATTCCTCAATTTTTAATTAGCTGCGTCAGAAGAGAGGAGCACAAAGGCTGACGACAGGAGGTGTTGAGGCAGCAGGTTCTCAGTGTCCCAGCCCCTGTGTCCCAGCAGAAGGACACTTCCATGGCCTGCCCTGCTCCAGCTGTACAGGCAGAGGCAGTGGGGATGTTCCAGTGCCCAAATGAGCTGACCCTGGACTTTGAGGGAGTGTCACTTCTGTTTCCACCAGTCCTACACTTTCAGTATTCCCTGTGTCTGTATGCACAGCACTTCTGTAGGTTCAACCCACTTCACTTCTGTGGTCCCCTGACACAGGAATGGTGCACAGAGTAACGAGGCAAGAGATGAGCTCATGTTTGTAAACCTCTGTGTTCGTAGGAACAGCGTTTGGACTGCGGGGAAGGCTGGCTCAGATTCCCTTCTCCATCTCCGCCCTTCCCAAGTGTCTGCCCAGATCTCTGCCCTGCACGTGGCAGGCTGAGAGTGGTGCTCCCCCTTCTCCCTCCCACCCCCCGCAGCCCAGGCCCATCTTGAAGCAATGATGGTGTCTGTGCTGTGTGAGCCGCAGCGTTACCACCAGGACCAGGATCCATCAGGGCCGTGCCAGCTGGCACCCTGCCCTCCCCTCTGCTTTCCTTCCCTGCGCAGGAGAAACCATTCCCTGCCTTCTGGGGCCAGCGCTGGACCCACACTGTTCCTCCTAATGAATGCAACCTGTTCTAACCAATGTGGAGCTTATTTGTGAGTGTGGAGCTGCACTCAATTGCCTGACATTTCACATTTCTCACCATAAATCTGGGTAACACTTTATTTTAATTACTGGGACATTTTCTAACTTTTATTGTTTCTGGCAAACACAGGCAAAATGAGCTCATTCATTATATAAGGTATGTGAGCTATTTCTTCAGGGGAAATTGTGTTGTGTGTTACCTCTGCCATCCAACAAGATGCCATTCACCTCTCTTCTATGTGCCGTCACACAGACTGAGAACAATTAACTCACCTTTTCCTGAACGGCAGAGGCCTTCAAAGTTGATATATCCATCCATCCATCCATCCATCCATCCATCCATCCATCCATCCATCCATCCATCCATCCATCCATGCCTCTGCATTTCTAAGTGCCCATCACTGTTAACAACTAAGGGCCATCACACCTCAGGTCTCTGCCCCAGAATGGGAGCGACACCACCTCGGGACGATACAAAGGACATTCCAAACTGCAGACCCTGATTTGATTTCTCCCAGGTAATTCTGCTCTACAGGTGTTACAAAGGCCAAGACAAGGAGCTGCCAGGCTGATGAGCACTGCAGTGCTGAGGGAGATGCTGTGTGAGCACAGAGGATTTTACAAATGCCCCCATGCCCCAAGGTAAAAATCTCTTTTTACTCCCCCCCACCCCAGCAAAGTTCTGTAACTTCACTGAGATGAACAGTGCTGGAGACTGGAGCTTGCAGTCCTCTGGCTCTCCAAGGTCACATCACTGGACCTGCAGAAAAGAACACTCAGCATCTCTGGGCCTTGTTTGTCCCACAGCAATCAGTGCCAAATTTCCAGTGGAGTCCAAACAAAGATTAAGTTTAGACTCTCTATCTCCACAACGATAATTTGGGGCCAAGACTCAGTAGGTGCTGAGCACTGTGCAGGCAGCAGAACCTCTCACTTGTAAACCCAGGCCAGAACTGTGCAATTAGTGAATTCAGATTGGACAGGAGAAATCCTAACTCAGGCCACTCCTTCTGACAATTGTTTAAGCTCCAGGACTGGACTCTTGGCCCCAGCAAGGCCTCTCCCCTTGTCCATGCACTCTATCCCTCCTCAGACTGTACCTTCCTTGTTCATGCTGAGATGATGGAATTGGCCATTTGCCCAGGTGGAGGGGGAAAAAAAAAGGCAGTTACTGTAATGGAAGGGCTTTCTGACTCTTGTGACTGCAGTGAGTGAAAATCCCAGGCAGATACACAGAGCCTGGTTAATGACTCACGCTCTGCTTTTTCACCAGGGAAAAATTTCAGGCCTGCACTCAGTTAAAAGATGGAAATTTTTATAAAACTTCCATTGTGGTGCGTTACCATCTGTTCAGAAATTAACAAAACCAAAATCAAAGGAGGCAAATGGGTTGATTTTCTTTCTTTCTTTTTCTTGTAGTAAGAGCTTTCTGTTCGGTAGATAAGACGTGGATCTCCAAGGTGGGGGGGTGAGCACAAACAATTCTGTACAAAAAACAGAGGCTTCAAGGTAATTGCTCACTGGCTTTGTGCAGGTGAAAGTCCTGCAAAGTCAACTGTTCTCTCTGTGATGGCCCTTCCCCTCCAGCAGTGTTGGTATCAGGCAGGCAGGGAGAGGATTTGGGGTCTGTGGGCATTAGTGTGTGCTCAGCCCAAAACCCTCCAGTCTGAACAGCATCCGAGGGCTTTGGAGGAGACAACTTTCCTGACAGAGTGTTCCCTCCCCTGGGAACCAGCCCCTGAACACTGGATGAAATGTATGTAATGACACCAAATTCCAAGTTTTGGCTGGAGAAAAAAAATAAAGACATTGCAGTCAGCAAATTTTGCCCCTTTCCTTTCTCTTTGTCCTTTCTGATGCTTCATAAAAGCACGAAACTTCTTCTGCCTGGTCTTAAGCACTGACATATATTTCTTTCTTTCTTTTCAGAGTTGAATTCTTGGAACTCATACCATTTTCATTTAGCTATTTTTACCCGCCCTGCTCCTTCCTGTATCCATGGAGTTTCATCAAAACATTGAATTCCAGTCTCTAATGACATAACCTTCCCCTTTCCTTCCTGTTCTCATGTCACCTCTCATTTTCTCAGCAGCTCCAAAGCCTTCCCTGAGTTTTAGGCTTTTTCTACTCCAGACTTCTGATTTTCTCTATGTGCTTCACATCAGCACTGTCCTCTACAGTGTGGAATATTAAGAAGTCACAAACTTCTGCATAAACAAGCAAACAAAGTTGAAGAAAAAGCCCTTCTCTTCTTCCCCACATCTTCATAAGTATTTTTGCAGGAGGCAGAGGTGTTTATGAACAAAAAAACAGGAAAAAAAAGAGGTGTAGAAGTTACAATTGCTCCAGGGCAAATTTCAACTGTTTCCCCCTCCTTATTAGAATTCTCATTCATAAAATATTGCTGGCTCCCTTAGCAGCCACTGCACCACCTGGGATTTGAGGTGTTCCTAGCCATCTGTAAGCATTTCTTCCATTTGTCTAACTAACTTTCCATTTTCAATGGATCTGTCTCAATTTTATCTCTGTCTATATAGTTAGAGTTATCTGGAACATTGAGACAGGCCTTGATCCCAGCAGAGGGATGGACAGCTTATTTGCTTAGCAACAAAAAATATGAGCTCTAGGCCATCCCAAACTCCAGTGCCATCCCTGCTGGCATTGCCCACGTGGATCCTGTGGGTCAGAGTCCTTCCAAAGGGTGTCCCTGAGCCTCCAGCCAGGTCTGTTCTCAGAACACGGCATTCTCAAATTCACAGGAGCAGTGGATCAGAGTGAGCTCTGCCAGGAACTGCAAGTCTCTCTGCAAACTGAATCCTGTCATGTGTCAGGTGCCCAGAATTCCCATCAAATTCAGTGGCTGAGCCATTGAACGGGATTCAAGGATTAGAACATTAACTTGTACAGAGTTACACCTATCCATAACTTCCCTGTGGGAATGCAGTGCAGGGAGATTACAAGACTAAGTCAGCAATTTCTCAGTCCCACAGTCTTATCTCCTGGTGCCCAGCTAAAGTCTTTTATCAACAGAAAACAGCTGGAAAGCTTTATACAAACAGTTATGATCCTGCAAGATTCGGAATAATATTTGCACGATAGGCTGAGAAATTAGGTTTGAAGTCTTTCCTGTGTTTAAGCCTGAAAAGAAAAGCTTAGTAAGATCCAGAAATGCCACGTTCAGTCTTCTTACCCACAGAAGTGAACAGTCTGCTTGGATCCATGCAGATTATTTTGGGCTGGCCTGCAGAAGCTCCAAGGGGAGCACATCCAGGTAACAGAAGACATGCAAATGAGAGAGATGTGACACAGGTTTGCACTGCCTTTTGTTTTCTGTTCTTACCAAAAATGCTCCATAACTCTTGATAGTATCACTAATATTATCACTAATGCTGCTTTCTTTTACATGTTCAGTCTCACCCACACTTGTGTGTGTTCAGGATTCACCTGCAGCTTGTCCGTATTTAATCCTTTTCACGCCTCCTTCCCTGCTTTCCCGGGATCACTGACACTGGGATCAGTTGCAGTTACACAGACACGTGGCACCATGGACTTTGGAAACTTCAGCACTGACTCTCACTGCCAACCCCAGGTTGGCAAGGCCATTTTCAGCAAGTCAGGTCATGCTTCCTTCTTCCACAAAGGGGAAATATTTATTTATATGACTGTTTATTAGAGCTGGGCGTGGGGCCACACCAAGAGCTGTGTGTTACAAGAGTGGTTCATGTTTAGCACCAGAAACAAGACAATTTTATCATGACCTACTGTGTTACCTGCCTAAAGCAAGTTTTCGTGCTGTGTTTCTATCCCTTCTCATCACAAGGAGCTACTCACTCAAACTGCCTCTGTGCAGAGAGACTCTTGTCCCCCAGCAGCAGAAACAATGAGGTCCTTAAAAGGGCTGGCTAGAAAAACTCAGCGAGTTCACAGAGATGCTTTGTCACTTCTGCCCATTACCCAATGATTTTCCTTATATAATTGATTAATAAAATCCATGAAATTCCTCTGGAGACAGGCAGAGCCTCACAGCTCTGTGTTCCCCTCCCTTTGCAGGGCTGTGCACTGGGGTTTCCAGAGGCGTTGGAAGTGCCCCTGAATGTGTCTGAGCAAATAATCTAAACCAGAGCATTCCCATCTGCTGGATCTCCACAGAGCTGACATTCGGTAATGACCATCACCTCCTAAAGGGCAGAACTGCACCTCCAACTGCAGGCACTGCCAAGCATATTCTGCTTTCCATTTGCAAGATTTAATTTGGAAAGACCTCGTGACAACTCCAGAGTGGAAGTGAACAGCCAGTTGGAATCGCTGTTGGCATGTCAGGAGGAGGGGGCAGGGAGGGAAATGAACCCAAATTAGCTGTGGTTTGTGAGCAAGGGAGGTCAGCTCTGAAGAAATAACATGATCCCAGTGGGATAAACAGTAGAGGAGATAAATCAGTAACTGGGCCAGTCGTAAAATACGGGTTCTGCAAATATTTCATGGAGTCAGGAAAGGGGAGCTGAGGAGCAAAACCATTGACTGGTGGGGAACAACATGCTCAGAGGGAATGTACAGTCCCTGCAAACATGGCACTGGCACAGCTGCTGGGCAGCTAAAGGCAAGGGATTGCTAGGCTGGACACACAACAGCCAACCCCACACACTTTCCTGGGGATTTGTGGCACAAAGGCCTCAGATCTCAGCACAGGGGGCCTTGTGGCTCCTGCTCTGTCAAAGGTCACCTGCTTTGTCTTGCACAGTTCAATTTTGGGCTCACTAAACCCCTGCCAATCATCTTTATTGACATTTGAATTTTTAAGATGATGTTTCAGACACACTGGATTTGGATAACAAGAAGTGTTTAGGACATGGACTTCAACACACAACTTGTCATGAACGGGATCACCCAATCCACACAAACTATCTGTATTCCTGCATCCCAGACCCTGTGCACCCATCTGAAGAGTCTGAGCTGTTCTGGGAGGGTTTGATGCCACATGGCCCCACGTCCCACATGTCCACAGCAGCAAGTGACCCGCCTCTAAAATGCCCTGTGTGCCCAGGACCCTGTCCCTGCCCTGGTGATCCCCAGCACTCCCGACCCTGCCATTCCTGCCTGCAGGAATTGGCAGCTTGGAAGCCACTCTGCACATTGGCCATTTCCTGTTGACACCAGGAGTCAGCACGGAGGGGAAACATCTGTAGGTGCTGCTGGAACTTGAAGGCTTTCCCTGCAGAGCCTGGAAAGACAGAACTGCTTTCCCTGTGCCTTCAGTGGGCAGAGACCTGTGGTGCCAACTGCTTGAGCTGGCTCAGCTCACAGGGAAGGAGCGGGGCTGAACCACCCCAGACACCTCAACATTCCACAGAATCCTGAAACGAGCACGGGAAATGGGAGAAGTACCAGTGTAGTGAAAGAACAGTGAAGTGGGTTCTAAGGATGAAAGGCAAGTTGGACCATTTCCACTGGCAGTGCCGAGGTTATTGAGTGAAGAAGTACCTGTAGAACGCAGCGTACAGCCTCTGTTTAAGGACTTCAAAAAGCCCTCCACAGGCCTTCAGAGCACTTACAAAACTCACCCTGCACTGACAAACTGAGGAAGAAGAAAAGGACCAAGTGATTCTCTCAGAAACCAGAGGAGGTCTGGAGAGAAGCAGAGATTTCCTGTGCTTTACCCAGCCGTGAGCGCGCTGCCCACGCTGCGTGGAAACTCCTCAGAACCAGGATCATTGTGCAAGACAGAGGATGCAGGACGGCTCAGACACATTCACCCAGCTACTCACCCAAGCCACAGCTCAGAACAGGAAGTTTCAGTCAGACTTTCAATTCCCACACCAAGCTAAATCAATCTAAATCAAATACGCTTAAAAGAAAGAGCCTCGAATGGAAAAAACAGTCTCTTTATGCCACCCACTACCAGAGAGATTATTGTTCTTGCCTCAAAACTAGTTCTGGTTTGAAAGCTGCTTGAATTTAGAAATCCAGGGATTGGATTATTTTCTACACAGGAAAACTGAGTAATTTGTGCAGTTAGCTAAGCCAAAAAAACAAACAGAAAAGAAAAAGGCAGGCAAGGAGGATGGTCACTGCTGGATTAGAATTGATTTATGCTGATAGAATGTCAAAAATCCCACAGGAGGAGGCATTTTTTTTAAAGTCTTTAATCAGGTCTTGTTTTCTTTTTTTTTTTTCCCTTTCCCCCCATTCTCAAAAGCTTACTCATCTGATCCACAATAATTTTGTGATCCACAATAATTTTGGGATCAAGCCTTCTTGACATCAAATGTTGTTGGTGATATTTTCAACACAGGAATTGCTGGAGTGGATCCCACACTGTGCCCATGATCCTTTTCCTGACATTGGCCACGACTGGCTGCTTCACACAAAAATTTAAGACACTTCCAGAGGTACCAACCCAAAAAAGAAGTCACTCCCTCACCACCAAGAGTTAAAAGAGTTCTCTTGTTTCCTCTCTGATGTTGCTGTGCTTTGTTTCAAAGGTCATTACTGTAACAAATCTGGGTGTTCTTGAGCCATACAGACATCCCACCATTCCTGAACCCTTCCACACTCTCAGCTGCACAGCCAGCAGGACACAGTTAAACATATAAATATATATACTGTGTATTTGTGCTTCATGGCAGTGTTACAAGCCCAGGTCTGTGCCTCCACACAGCGAGGGAGCTGCAGCAGGAAGGGTCTGTTCCTGCACTCTCCCCTTCCCTGTGCATTTGCTGCCAGTGAAGGATATCAGACATGACAGCCCTGGAGCCTGCAGCCCTTTGTCTGCACAAAAGGTCCAGTTCTGTCTGCAGGAGGGTGGGACTGCACCCCTGCACGGCTTCAACAGCGTATTCCAATCAACAAAGCCTTGAGAAACTTCCAGGAACCACCGGCAAAAGTCGGGAATAGCAATATTAAGACTAACTAATTAATCAAGGTCCTCTCTGAGAGACCTTTCTGAGAACTACCAAGGAAACCAATTAAGACCTATTGCCTTCGTCAGTGGGGCTGGAACACATCGGAGCCCATGTCACTGCTTATTTATGGGCCACTTAAAAATAACCCCACAGAAAACAGCCCCCGAGCTCCACTGGCACAGGCTGCATTTGGGAGGCAATCAAAGTCTCTGATTTCATTAGCAGGGCAGTCTGTCAGCAGAGCTCCCCAGCCCTCACCCAGAGCCAGCTCAGGGGGCTGGGGCAGCACAGGGTTACCCACGCTCAGTGTCACCAGTGCCAGTCTCTGCTCCCTCAGGGGGACATTCTGGTTTTCCACTGGCACCACGAGTGCCCAGCAGTCAGGAACAGGAATGGAAGCAGTTGTGAAATTGTCCCATCTACTTTTACCATCCACATGGAAAAACACACAACAAGACTAACAGGCACACTCTGGGGAAAAAAAAAACCCAGATGAAGTCCTTCAACCCTTCTGTCACAGTTTTTAAGGAGACAGAGTACATCCTGAGTGTGCAAGTTCTCCAGAAGCACTGTCTCTTTAAAGTCGGAATGTGACTTTTTTTCACCCACAAGAAAAAGTGCAGTTTCCCAGGTTCTTACTGGAAAGTTTTCTTGGGAAAATATTCATTTCCAAAGCGTTGTTTTTACACTTTTGGTTCACTGGTTGTCTGACTCTTGTAATGCTTTAATAGTGTTTTTACTCCATGGATGTTTGTAATAACTTAATCCATCCTATTTCCTACAGTATCTCCTTTTAGGGATAATTATATCAATATGCTTCTGACATTTTGTAATCCAAATAATTTCTTTTTTCTACATTTTGTTCTCAGTTGGGTGATTCAAAACAAGACTTAATGGTATGCTCCTGGCTCCCACAATTTCTGAAAAAGCTGCTGCACAATAAAATCCAATAAATAACCCCAAAGAACTGGAAATGTGGATAACTCTCTGTAGCATTTTGTTAAACTCTCAGAGCTTTCTTTTCTAAGAAGAGAGTTCAAGATTAGCTACAATCTGCTGCATTTCCCACGACAAGAACCTCGTGCATATATTTTGTGCTCACCTGCCCTATGAAACTTTTCAATTTATTTTTTTTTTAAAAAAGAGCTGCAGTGGGATGTGTTCTGTGACTAAAGAATATACCCATCATGAAATGTTCTGACATATGGCCTTCAGTAAGGCCCCCAACCCTATCTATTTGCAGCAGGAAATGTGCAGGAACCCAAGCAGACTGAACAGGCTCACAGAGGCCTTCTTCAGAAGCTGCTTGGGATCTTCTGCAGGGGAGACACGTTGCTCAACTCCATTCTTCCTCAACTTCTGTGCTATCTTGCCACAGCCAAGCCTCAAAACTATTGAAATTTAGGAATGAACATGCTTTATGGTTCCACAGGCTTGTGCTGCCGAGTTTGGGGTGACGCAGAGCTAACTCAGCTCTGGGTGAAAGGTGTCAGGGCCACTGACAGGTTTCTCAAAGCAAACATCAGGCCCCATTGTACCCTTCTGCCTCCACATCAAATGAAAAGACAACATTGCAGACTAACTAGAAACATGTGGCTTGAAGGCAGCACTAGCTGTGATTGGTACTTGCACACAGGCTCAGCCCAGAGCTCTGCTCAGCCTGTGCTCTCAAAGGTCTTTCGCTTAATGCTGAGAGAGGGAAGGGGCAAAGCTGCTCCTGAGCTGTTCATAAAGGAAACCAGAAGATCCCCTGATAAGACCTTGTCTTCTTTCCTTCCTCTCACTACTCACTGCTCAGCAGGGGCATTTCAGTGCTTGCCCTGTGCCACGGAGCAGTCAGAGGCTCTGAGGGGATCTCTCCAGCTCACCAGATCTGACCATCACTGACTCTTCCCGTTCCCTGGAACCACAGAGGTACTTCTCTAATACATCCAATATGTATCTGGCGAAAATTGTTACCAGAATGTTTCAATCTCATGAGCTGCAGGAAGAAGCCAACTGACAGCACTTGACAGCAGGGAGCAGGGTGCCAGAACGCAAACCAATAAAGTTGCTTCTCCTTCAGTGTGACAAAATGCTTATTTTAAGCACACTGAGACAATAAAGTGCTGATTAACAGGCAGCATGTTCTTCAATGAAACTCAGAGTGTGTAGTCTTGTGCTAAATACAGAAGATGCTGAAGGTATGTGATTATGAGTGTGAGAACAGCTCCACAGAAATGTATCAAAATCCAGCTCTAAACCAAGTCCCCAAGGGAGGATCCTCGACAGGGAGCACTGACCCAGTGTCATGGGCAGTGTTCTGTGAACTCACTGAGCACCAGTGCCTGTGTGAGGTTTATTCCTCAACTGGCCAGCTTGGGGCTGTCTCAGATACATCCACACCGTCTGGAGTCGTGTCTCTGCTGCCTTACCCTGGTACAAAGGGGTGTGTTGGCTCTCCAGGGATTGTCAGGGAGTGATCACTGCAGCCCTAGCTAGAAACTACAATACTTTCTGTGTAGGAAGCCTAATCACACCTTAACACTGTGTTCTGCAGAAATTAATAGAGACAAAGCTGAAAATAATACCAACCCACGGAGTCTAAAAATAAGCACCAAAATTTCCCCTCCTCGTTTCTTTCTGCTTTGTGTTTCCCCTCAGGTGATGACACCATTCTCCTTTCCAGCTCTCCTGAAATGCATCATGTGCATCACAGTCACAGACTGTTCTGGGGAGCAGGGCTTTTTCTGTCAGGTTAGAGTTCTGGGATGTGCTGCATGAGGCAAATCAAGAGTTTATTAGACCAGAACAAACAACAGGAGACAGTGGTTTGACATGGTGTCCAAGAATCAGACACCTAGAAACACATTGGAACATGTATAAATTAGCTCACAAGTGTGAGATGCACTAATTACAGTAAATGTGGTGTTTTCAGCTGCACCACCATGAAGAAATACACTCCTGCAGAGTAATTCTGGTGTGACAGACTCTGTTTAGTTTTAGTCCTGCAGCTCAGCCCATTTCAGACTTCCAAAAACAAGCCAATTAAAATACCAAAAGCTTATTGAATATGGATTGCTTTAGACCATGCCATGTAATGCAGCCTTGTTTCATGCAAACACAGGAGTTTTAAGAGCACAAGATCCTTAAAATCAGTAAAAAGGACAATAATTTACCAGGAGCACTGCAAAAACTACTTGCAGTTCCTGCCAAGCAGCCAAGCTTTCCAACGAGAGGACAGATGGAGAGGAGGCCAAATGAAACTATCCAAAAATGAGGAGTAACTACCCTAGTTTTGGGGCAGTTCAGTACATATTTCTGTAGCGCTGACACGTCCTCATGCATATAATAAATTCTCAAAAAAAACATCTTTTGAGGCGAGTAAAACAACTTTCTGTCTCCCAGGTGAAAAAGTGAGGTCAGTAGGTCTGAATACAGATGGAGCTGGTTCTAGAAGCAGGATGAAAAAACAAAAGGAGTCCTGGGATTATGCTCCAGACTTGCTGCTTTTGTGGCATCTAATTTAGAGAATTTGGTGGAGGGAAGGGAGCAGGGTGAGGTTTCATTGCAGACTGTGTCTGTGTGCACACCAGCCCTGCCAGGCCGTGTCCCCGGGCTGGGGGCGGGCAGTGCCAATTCCCTGCGCTCCCCAGGAATAACGCCCCGCTGCCAGCTGCATGCTCCACTGCATTCCTCCAGTCCTGAAGGAGAGGCGCTTCGAATTCAGCAATATATAATATTGCTGTTAATGTGAGACAGCAGACTGGCAGCACGCCACTCGCAGAGCCGGGCGATGGAAAAAGCAGAGCTCAGCCTCCCAACGTGGGGCAGGCAGAGCCATTGTGAGCTGTCTCCAGCCCCAGGGTGGATGCTCCAGGCCCGTTTGTGAGCACACTATTTACAACTAACACACATGAAATACATTAGGAGCCGAAATAAATCTCCTAACGTGCACGGAGAGCAGCTAAGATAAAAGAATGCGCATGGCAAACTAGGTGAATGTTTGTCATTAAGCGCGGTACTGAAGCCAGAGCACGTCTCTGGGGCAGAGGAGACTGAGGATCTGCCCTGGTGTTTATCAATACTCTGGAAGAGACTTTCAGAAAGACGTCTCAGCTTTTTGTTTCTTACTAGTGACCCCAAAGCTGATGAAAGATGCTGTGTTGAAAGCCCTTGGGAGTAAAACTGTGCTTGAAAAGCAGATTAGTCCTATGCCTGTGCAAAGAGCCAGTGAACAGGCCAGAGATCAGTCCCCAGGTCCTGGGTTATCACAGGCAACATCCTTCATTTCTCTGCACCTGTGTTCCATCTCATAAACAGGTGTCAGCAGGAAATAAGGTAAGAAAGGGCTACTTTAAGGCCAGAAGGGCCCACTGTAATTAAGTATTCTGACTTACTGCATCACTAACTAAACCTCCCATCCACATTTGTTGAAGTAATAAAGACATACTCATCTGTTGAATTACATTCTATTGTAAGTTGACTGTACACACCATTCTAGCTAGGGACAAAATCACAGCACATTAAGTAGTATTGGAAATTTTGCACCACTGTTTTGTGGTTTCATACCCACTAACTATTACAGCTTTGATTTATGGGTTTTTTTTTTTTTTGTGAAGCTCTTTAGTGTATTGGTTTCAAATGAAGGAATGATACACAGCAAACAAGAGGAGCTCAAACTGCTGTAGGCTATAATTTGGGAGATACACTTAAAATTAAATAAGAACCAAAGGGAAAAAAAAAAGAAAACCCAGCAAGAAAGCAAGCAAGAAATAAATATGAAAACCTCAAGCCATGTTTGATCCTAAACCTGGAGTCTAACTCCCTTAAAAGAGGAGATGATAGGACTCCCTCAGCGGAGTTCTGGGCTGGGCCACAGGACCCACGGGTTTGTGCCATCAAAGCTCATCTTTGTTTGAGATGTGAAACATCCTCCCCAACAGTCTGCAGTCACATTGCAAAATCCCGAGGGGAGGATGAAAGGCGGATTCTCCTCCTCACTCACACTAACCCCGGGGCCTGCAAACATCAGGACTTCATTTACCCAAACACACGCTGGGCCAGAGAAAGGAGGAGGGATCCCAGGACTGGACTGACACGCACAAGAGCTCATGGCTGTCCAAAGGAATCACTGGATCACCTCAGACCCCGAGCAGATTGTGCCCAAATGAGGTTTCCAGCCCAAAAGCATCTCGTGGCTGGCCAGACTGACAGCCCAGCCAGCAGTGTGTGCTCCCTCTCTGGGGAGCAGCACACACACACCACCCAACAGACAGCAACCTCCTGCTCCAAACACACATCATCTCCCAGCAGCCCAGCCCCTGGGGCCTTCCCCTGCAGGCAACTCATCTTTGCAGAGCTTCTACCAACAAGAAGGGCTCTAGCCCTTCCTGCTCCACAGCTGGGCTCCTCTCTGCTGCATCTCCCTTCCAAAACATTTCCTGTCTCACTGTACCACACCATGGACCAAGGTAAACCTGCTGCCTCCCAAACAGGCTTCCTAAGCCTCCCACAAATCAAGAGTAGGATATTTGTTTCTAAATCTCCAGAGGAGGATTAGGCAGGGTGACCATAATCCTACCCAGCCTCACACCTGCCACTCATTTCTTAGTGAAGGAGAGATGCATTTTAGAATCTGGAAATCACTCTCAGATGAACCCCTTTGCCCAGGGTGGGATATCAGACCATAGTTGCCAGATCCCTTGTTTCTTGGCTGCATCGGAAAAAAGTTTTCTTTCTGTGAGACAAAGCATGGATATGATTGTTTATTTCAGCTCTGTTGACATCATTCTTTGTTGTCAGCACCGTCTCTCAATAACTGAGGCTGGTCTGAGGAAGGACTAGAACATTTAGCTATCTTCTGAAAATGTCTCCCTCCTTCGCCCTCTATTTCAGTGCCCCAAACAAAAACTTAGGCCAGTGAGAGACTTTTTCTTATAAGCTGCCAACCTGCTTTGATCATAAACTCTGCATTTGACTTGATGTTTACATATAAATCCTATTGCAATGACGTCAGAGCCTCCCAATCCCATTTTAGCAGCAATTAAAGGGTAATGCTCAGAGAACCATTTCTCTTTATACTGTAGGAGTTTGAGCAGTGCTGTTATTACTTTTGAGGGGGAATTGTGCAGGCTCCTTGTCAATTGGTTTAGGTTTCATTTGCCTAAATGAAGCCAAATTGCTCTTACCATCCCCAGCTGCTGCTGCTGCCTGCACGTTCCACCTTCCCCACAGTCACTTTAATCCATCAGCCAAGAGCAAAACAACCTCCCCTCGGTGCACCTCCTGCAAACAGGGCAGGGAAAAAAAAAAACACAGGAGGAAAAAAACCACACATCACTTGCAGCATTTTTACATGTAATAGTAACAGCCTCTTGGTGCCATCATCAGCCATGGCATTTCATTCACACAGAACACTTGTGGGCACATCACATATGCTTTTCCATTCAATGTATTTTTAAATGTTTCCCAGGCAACTGTTTCAATACAATATGCCTCCTTGGCAACCTGGTACCCGCAAATGCCATGCTAGTCTCCCTAGTCCTCTTTTTAGGTCTTCCCATCTTGGCATATAAATGTCACAAGGCTGGGTTTTCCATACCCAGCCACACAGGTACTGACCTGTCCTCACACTTGGCAAGGCAAGGCTGAGCTGAAGGGATGAGTCGTGCGCTGGACGCTGCACGTTGACAAATTCAGCTCTGCTGAGCTCCCAGAGGGAGCAGGTTCCAAAGGCAGTGACTCCTCATGGAAAAGAGAACGTCTCCTACAACTAAAATTAGGGAGAGCCTACAGAACTGTCTCCACTCAACTGACTTGCTCTGGAAACAGCAGTGAGCCTGCACTTCTGCAGCTGAAACTGCACGTCATCTTCGTTCTCCCGACTATGCCGGGGGAAGCTTAGCCAGGTTTCCTCACTCTGGGGCTTGAATTGCAACACCTCACATTAATGAGGAGAGTCAGCCTTTCCCATTTCAGTGCAGACAGTGATTGGCACTGGACTGAGCGGGGCAGGGTGACCAAGTCACTCTTCCCAGGGCTGCCCTTGCTGGCACTGGGCTGTCAGGACACACACACCATGAAGTCCGTGTGCTGCAGCAGCTCTCCCTGCTGCTCTGCTCTGCAGGCTGGGGTCTCTCTGGGGACACTGTCCTTCATCCCACTGAGCAGAATGCACACACTCATCCTTGAGTGAAGTCACAGACTACTTGACAAGGACAAAAAATGATCACCATGTACTCCTAACCCAAGCACTGATTAGATAAAATAATTAAAACATAATAACGTTTCTGTTTTCTAGCAAGGCACAACTTATTCCAAACATCTTTATCGGGCCCAGGAGCTATCAGTACAGACCCAAAGATATTGCAGAAGGACTAAAGCTATCTGTGAGCATCAGTCACCACAAAAAAAAAAAGGTTTTAATAAAAACTGCATGAGCTTCAGCCTCAAAGTGGTGCATTAAAAAAAATAATAGCTCCTGCATGCAGTGACATCAGGCTCCAAGAGAAACCCAGCAGAAACTATGGTATCTCTTCTCCATTGATTACTCCACAACAACAGCTGAAAATTACAATTTTTCCAGGCTATAAAATGCCGAGCACTCCAAATTCTACACCGGCAGCAAAAATCTCCTCCCTGTCTGTGAGCTGCTGGATCTGTAATAGAGACCCTGCATTACCAGGCTTTCTAATTCTTCCCAAATGCAGAAGCTCTCATTCAATGCTGCAGCTGTTGGGGAGGAAATCAGAAATAGCAGAAGGCGGATTAGTTGATAATGTACCAGTTCTTCCCCAGCAAATGCTGGCACCTGCGTTTTACACTCTCTGCTTTCCCTCAGCCCAGGAAAAGATCACTTGGTTTGTTTGGCAGGCAATTTATAGGCTTTAGTGATTGTGGAGTTGCAGAAGGATTAGAATTTGTTATAATAGCCCCTTCTTCCTGAGAGCAAAAGTTAAAACTGAGGCCCACTTTAGAGCAAGAACCAGGGACCATGTAAGTAAAGATTAAGCGTGTGCAGCTTGATGAGACTCAACGGGGAAGAGATAACTACACATGCTGGCACTCCATTTACAAGGAAATCCCTGCAGATAATCTGTAGGAGCATTCTGGCTTCCACAGGCTCAAATCCCTTGACCACTGGCTCAAATCCAGCCAAGGCTGATTATGGTAAAGACTACTCTCTGCATTCCTAGGAGAACTTTTTTTCTAAAACACTCTAATTATTAAATTACGCAAGACCCGAGGTCAAGCAAGAAGTAACAGGATTCCCATGGAGGAAACAGCAGATACGATCTTGTGCAAAGTGGCAAACCCAAGAAGGGGTCCCAGTCTACACCTCACCTTCATATTCTTAGTACATCATTGATTCTGGGAAGATGAAGATGAAAGATACTGAGTGCCCTGAGTGGTCAAAGGTTTCTAGAAAGCTAGTTGGAAATCCACAGGTAGAACAAGAATGAGAACATTCATGACATGCCTGCCCTCACAGCTTAGAATGGGTATGCATTAAACAGATAACCAAAACATCTCACCATGTTCAGCTAAACCCACAAAATACAAACCCACCCACAAAGCACAGCTGCTCCAGAAGCAAGGTTTCCCCCGTTGCTTTTCACAACCAGAAGCTGCAGTAACAATTTTCACTATTCTTTTTTATTATAGTCTTTCATCTGTGGCCCTCACTGCACAATAACCAACTTTTATGTCCACCCATAACACAGCTCTGCACGGCTGTAGCACCACAAGGCAGCCCTTCCAGCACGGAGAACAGGCTGCACTCCTGAGGCTGGGCTGGGAGAACTCCCACCTCACAACACCTGGTTTAGGAGCAGAGGATTGTCAGTAGTATCACAGGGGTCGAAAGATAAAACACCAACCCAAACATCACAGGAATAGAAGGAGCCCTGTGGCATAAGCAGTCATTAACACAGGTACACCTACAAGAGTGTTCGGAGGCTCCATCCGAGAGCTTTCACTGCCCTCTGATTTCGTTAAATCCCCGTTTCTGCATAGTTTGCTGCCTCCACGTGGCCACAGCCAGAGCTGGGCCGCAATTCACAGCGATCTTGAGCAAAAACCCCCAAGGAACACTCCTTCAGCTAGCTGTGAAATCAAATTTCTACCCCTCCTCTGTCATCTCATTTCCCACCACTCCCATGGCCGATCCCCTCTCCAGTCTCCACTTTTGCTTTATTTACACACATTTCCTCTTGCCATCCTTTGCTCCATCCCTGCTGCCATCACCTTCCTCTTCACAGCAGGCCTAACACCCTCAGATCCAAACTCACCCCTGGCCCCTGTTCAGCTTACCTTGTTCCACCTGCAACTTTTGGGAGAATGCCCTTCCCAACAAAGGAGGAGAGTAGGACCTATTTCCTGGAATCTCATTTCACACACTGGGAAGCAGCTTCTAAATGGCAACAAAAGCAACAGGCAGAACACTGTGACTGTCCTGGTGTTCCCTTGGCACTGCAGGAGCTGTAACAGACAGTAAAGTGGGAAAATGTTAGTCTGTGTGACAGCGATTGGCTTTTCCACCGTCACTTCTTTCCCATTTTCATTCTCATTTTAGTCTGCCCATCACACAGCCGAAATGCTGGCACTCTACCGTGACTATTTGTTATTATTTTTATTTTTCAGCTGGGCTGCCTGTTGTAGAAGCTGACAGAAATCCCAGCAGTAACCAAACACTTCCCACTTCCAACATCTTTATCCT
>JAWWES010000055.1:4739392-4763089 GCA_035583135.1 Lophotriccus pileatus
TCAAAGAGATGATGGGCTCACAGAAACACAAAGTACCTGAGTTAATACGGGGAAGGTGAAAGCTGGGCTGAGCCTCCCAAATCTTGGGCTGCACTGCTTGGATCATATTCAGCTGGAAAACCACGGGATGTGCCTGTGGCTGGAGCTGTCACTGCTCACGATCAATCTACCAGTCCAGGTGAAATGTGAATCTCAAACTCTGACACCCAAATGCCATTTTCAAGGTTCAGATCTCAAGATGTGTTTTAAGTCAGGTCAAATCATTAAAGTAATAACTTTTTGGTGGGCTTTGTGATCAACACGATAATTCACAGGTGTGACTTCAGTACAGTCAATATTGATGCCTCCTTTTCACTCTGAAGAATTCAAGGACGAAACAGTCCACAGACACCCAGCGGTGCACAAATTCAGTTGCAGAAAATGTGAACTTGGATTCATTTTTTACCAATAATAAATCGTTTTTATGGAAAAGGCCGCTCTGTACCCCCGCTCTCCCTCATGAACGCCTGTTATCAAACAGGATTTCTTTATTTCCTTGCGCAATTATTCTCATATCGACTGTGAAGAATTTAAACAGCAACTGTGAAGAATTTAAACAGCAAAGCCGCTTTGTGATTCCTTCATCCGCTGCTGGAGGATGAACTGTGTGTGTGCCACCGTTGCTCTGACGCGTTTTCGAGAAGGCCACACGAGCGTTTAAACCCGGCCCAGCACGCTCTTTTATTGCAGAGTTACCCAGCGACATTCCCGCCGGCAGCGTCAAACCGCATCCCTTCAGGTCCTTTCCTGAGGGATAAACCAGCCCGGCTGGGTTTATAATTCCCAGGGTTTGTAATTCGGGGGAGAAGCGGCATTGCCGGGCCGGGGCTCGGCGGGGCCATGGCGGCCGCCGCCATCTTGTGCCCTCAGCGCCGAGGGGGCTGCGGCGCCCCGAGCCCGGCCGGCACGGCAACTGCGAGAGGGAAACCACTGCCAAAAAAACACTGCCAAAAGCGCCGTTTCCGAGGCAGAGCAGCCCCCGCCGAGAGCGGGCTGCGGGAGAACGGGCGGGAGGGCGGGCGCGCTCCCCTCAGGGCGCCCTCAGCGCCAGCCCGCCCCGCGCCGTCAGGGCGGCTCTGAGGGCGGAGAGCCGCGGCCGTGGCGGCGGGACGGGAGGGAGGAGGAGAGCTCGCCGCCCGCAGCGCCGTCCCCCGGCGAGGCGCGGGGAGCCTCGGCCATGGGCGAGGAAGGAGCGGCCAAGCTGCGGCTGAAGCCCCGCGCAGCACCGCCCGCCCGCGGGCCCGGCCCCGAGACAGTCCCGTGAGTCGGGGCCGGGGGGGATCGGACCAGGGCGGGCCAGCGAACACCGGGGGGATCGGCTGGGATCGGCTGGGATCCGATGGGATCGGCTGGGGCGGCATCAGATCGGCCCCGGAGCCTGGAGCGCCTCGCCCGGGCCGGGCCTGCAGGGCCCTCCCCGACCCGCCGCGCTCAGATCAGGGTCTCGTCACTGGCTGTTAAAGGTTATTTCATCAAACACCCCCTGTAGCGCCTTTAAAAATAGACACAAAGCTGCAGCATAAAGCACGCCGGGCCCTGGGCCCGAAGACTGAAGGCAGGGAGGGGTTGGGTTCTTGTTTGAAGCCTCGGGGACGAGCCCACGCTGTGTCCCCTCCACAGAGGCTGTGGGAGTTCATCCCTCCGCTCTTTGAGGGCTTGTAGTTTCTAATTTCTTCTAATTTCTTCTCAGTGCAGCCTCAGTCCTGGACACTGATCCGAGAAAACACGTCAGGAAGAAGGGGGAACGCTGGAAATAGCATTGTGACGTTAACAATCCATCCTTCTCTTTGGAATTGTCTTTCTATGGCATTACTTGTATAAAACACTTTTAATGCTTGTAGTTAAACTTTCTAAAGCCTTCCTAGGATCCATTAAGTCAAGTTGTTTGGAAAGAGAATTTCAAATGACAGTATGGGAATGGCCAGGAATACGTAGGAACCAGTGCAATTGCCACCCTCAGTGCAAACATTTCCATGATTTCTGTGCTCAGCAGGTGTCAAATTCAGCATTTGAGAAAAAAAAACCCAGTATCTGCACTGCACTGTTTCACTTGGAAGTGAAGACAGTAATAAATATCCACAGCTCATTTGTTACGAGGAGGAAAGAGGGTGTTTAGACAGTCATTTTAAAAAAATTGGATATTTTTTTTATTGCCGTACAAGTTATGTAAGTCATGGGAAGCTGTAAAAATTAGCTTACAGGTTAAATAATACCTTTGTGTTCCAGAAAAGAAAGAGCCAAACTAATACCAATGCAGAGTATTTTCTTCCCTCTCTCCCACCCTCAAACCCCTGTGTCTGTCTTTCCAGGACGTCGACTGACAGATGTCCCTGGTTTGAAAAGGAAGACTTAAAGGAGTGTGAAAAAGCCTGGATTTTGTTACTGAAAGACCTACACTGCACAAAGTGGGACACAGTGCCCAGTCTTCCGGAGTTCTTGGAAAAGGTAGCGTGCTGTATCCTTGGTTTTTGCACTTTGTGTCTCGCTTCCAGCAGCAGCAGCCTGGATGATGGGGAAACCACCTGAAAGGGCCTTCAGGGCTGTGAGGGTTTTGTTCCCAGGTGGTTGTTTTTGTCCTTAGTCTCTCTGGAACATGTGGAGTCCCCACTGTATCTGTTGAGAAACGTTAAGGGAAGACACATATTCCTTCAGCTCCAGGAAGCTCCTGATTGCTTTATGGGCGCTGGAGAGGGATGGAAATCAAATGTTCTTCTCTTCACTGTAGCTCAGTATTGTCAGCGTGTTCACTTCACATGTTGATTGAGCTGCATCTGTCTGAGGCATGCTGTGCATTGCAGGGTGCTGAGGAGAGGCCACAACACCAGGAAGCCTTCACAGCTGGAATGAGAGACTTCCAGTGGGTACCATTCCCCCCTTTTCACACAGAACAGAGTCTGAACCCCAAGGATTTCAGCTCCCAGAGCCAGATCAACGAGTCGCCTACAGGATGGGGCCAAGCAGATCAGCTTCCCAGTTTATCACCCATAGCTGAGGAAACCTGCAGGGGGACCAGTACAGATCAAGGCAAAACCACAGCTGGGGAAGGCACAAAAGGCATTTCCCACCTGGGAGCGAGTCCTGAGCCACGTGAACTCCCTGGACACGGGAGTTCTGCACAGCCCTTGGCACCAGGCTCTGTAAGAGCTTTGAGCCCTCAGCAGCACCTCACGGGGGCTGTGCAGAGCAGTGGGGGGGACAGGAGGGAGAGGGGTGAGAAAGAGCTCCAGCCACGGGAGGGGAAGGTCCCAGCTGGGGAGGACAGAGCTGTGCCTGCAGGGCCTCGAGGGAGCGTTCCTGGGGCCGGGAGCTGCGAGGAGAAGGTGGAAAACCAGAGTGGAGGATCTTCAGCTCTCGACAGTTGTCCCATGTGTCTGATGCAGTTCAGTGGAACGTAAGTTGTTTGGGGGGTTGTTTTCTGGTTTTGCTTCTGGTGGGTGTTTTTATAACTTCCCACCTGGTTCTGGATGCATTCCCTATTTATAAAATAATTAAGGTACAAAACTTGTACTGCAAAGTTCCTCTTAACTGTCAGAATTACTTGCTCTAATCCATTCCTGTGCTGAGTACCTGCTCTACAACAGGAATTGTGCTGTCCCCTGCAGTCACCACCATGTCAGAGTACTTGGGCTGCCAGAGATGCTGAAAAAGTGCTTTTGGGCAGGTCCTCTAACCCTTAAAACTTTCAGCAGCAGGGGCAGTTTTGCAGGGATTGCAGCTCTGCTGGACACAGCAGTGACCCCCCCTAAGGACACGTGTGAGAGGGAGGGTAAGGAAGGGCTGGGGGAGTTTCTCACCACACACCCCCTGTGTTTGCAGGCTCTCCCAGCTGGACATCGATGGGCACCTGGCCAGGTGCTTGTCTGAGAGTGCAGATGATGTCATGTGGTAAATCCAGGAGAATGGAGAGCAAAGGAACAAGGCCAAGGATGAACCTTTCTCCAAGGAAAAGGAAAAATGTGTCAAGGAAGCACATCCTCGGCTCAAACTTTCGGATCACAAACCCGTAACTCGGTAGAAGGTCAAGTGTCAAGGCTCTGTTATTTTAAATCCTCTCAAATGCAGGTAAAGTAGTTCTAGTTCTGAAAATGGTGCTCTGGGGAGACCCCCAGGGAAATCAGGCCTGGTACTCCCGAAAAAGTGTACTGCTGGAAATCCCTGGAGCCCCTGCTTGCTCTGAGGCACCGGAGCTGGGAAGCTCTCAGTGCAGAGGAAACTGCTGCACAAGAGAAAACTGCCACCCCCATCTGAAACTTTACTGGTATTTTTTTCCAAACAGGTAATCTGTGAGAATAAATTTAATAAAAAGTCATTTGAGTTTAGGATTTTTCATTATATTACCCTCTAAGGAAGTGTAATTGTACACCCCCCAAACCACATACAGGGTGTGGGGGTTTCATGTCTCTGAGGGAGCCCAGCTAAATTCACACCCTTCCTGGGTAGGTTTCTAAGTCAGTATCAGTGTTAATCAAGTGATTAAGGTGACTGCTCTAATGAAGCTGCAGGAGAACATCCCTGCCAGCCTCACTGAACTGCACAGGGAGATGGAGGCAGTCCCTGAGCCAAGGGCTGGTTCTGTGCCGGTCCCACCCCCTGGACACCCCGAGGTGATAAATAATAACAGTCTGTTCACTTTTTCATTAAAGTCTTTAATAGATGTGCAAGAATATAAATGATCTCAGCCGTTATGGATTAGTATACCATCTTCTGCACAATTAAAACTGGTCAGCAAAGATCCCAACTAATTAATTATACAAAACTACAAGAACATATTTACTGTTTACAATCATTAAATTAGCTAGAATTTCATTTACTATTTCAAATAAGACAACTATATATCATTACCAGATCCATTTGTAATATATTAGGATTTTTTTTTCCAAACCACACATTTAATTACATCCTTCATTTTCTTTTATTTATAAAACAAGTACTTTATATAAAAAATTTCCCCTTCATCATGAACAGAACATTATTCAAACACTTGCACATGAGCAACCAAACTTGTACCCAGCAAACTATTTGGCAACACAGCAACATTGTAAATGCCTGTAAATTCTTAAATAAAAATCAAGTAGTCTTTACAATGTTTGTTTAGCAAAATGTGTCTTCCTGTTCTTCCTTCCCTCCCTCCCAAAATGTTCTGAAACCTAGAAAAAAAGGTTAAAAAAAACCCCAACCCACATTTCTTAATATTTCCAGTTTAAAGTTCCATGCCCTGGCATGTCAAAGGACAGCTTAACCTGTCACATTTCCACTCATGAGCTGCCTGCAGTCACTCTGATCACTCCTGATCACCTTTAGTACCAGGGGAGCTGAAAACACTGAAAGAAAAGTTATTCAGGGTAAATAAAATAAGAGGGAGAAGGGGAAAGGGGAGTAATTAAAAAAATGTCAGATTACATTTAAAAGGTAATGTTGCCTTTAGTAGATAATAAAGTATCTAAAGTCCAGGCATTTGAGGCAAGTACTTCTTACTAGTTAAATTATTTAGTGCTGATTAAAACACATCTTGCTTAATATGAAAAGCTACAGTCCAACAGAGAAACCCCCAACTGAAACCTGAATGGGATTCCTAGAACTCAACAACCACAGGTCTGCATAATTGTGGCTAATGAGGGGATACAAAACAGAGATTGTTAATCAGTGATTAATTACTTCAAACAATGTTTTGGCAGTCTGGTCCTAGCACCTCATGACTTGATGGGAATCCCAAAGATGTCATGTTCAGCACCGAATGCAATGCTGTACCCTGAGAAAACCAGAGGTTAATGGAAACAAAGCGAAAGTGTCCCAATTGATCCTGCGTGTGACACACCGGGGAGGTGCCAGGGCACAGGTTTCTCCTTGGCTCTCCTCCCCACAGCCTTGTTTTCCCCCTGTCTGTACAACCCCAGCAGTGTCAGCCCCACACCCAGCCCCGCGGACACCCCGAGCTCAGCCCTGCGCCTGTGGGGGCCACAGCCCTCTGCCCCAACACCCCCTTTCCACCAGAGGGGAGCTGATACTTGTCTTTTCCTGTCTCCAATTTCCCAGGCATTTGTTTTTCTTCCATTAAAGAACTTTACCACTCTGATGCAAACTCTCCTCCTGGAACACCCCGTTCTGTGGCGCAGAATGGTTAGTTATTAACGGACACTGAGGAAAGCAGACAGTTTAGAGAAGTAGGAGGTGTGCTTTATCAGGAAAATGGATTTTATCTTATGGTTATTCTAGATTTACTACTTAAACTTTAAGGCTATGCTTTATTATGCTGCTTTTGCTCTACTTCTGAATATTTGTATTGTTGATAAAAATACTTTTCAAAAATCTAATATACAACACAACATCATTGTAGGTGTAGGCACTGCTTAAGTATGTTCAGAAATCCTTTGTGTGCAAATTTAGTTTTCTTCAATCTCTACGTTTTGGTAAATTTGGAGTTTAAGACAACAGATTTTGGAATTGATCCTGTAGATTCTAATTTGGAATTAATCTCACGGAGTCACTCTGCATTCCAAATTCCGTAAAAATGCAACTAAACCTCAGGCTGCAGCTGTGAACTGTATGTTTCAGATGGAAATGCTTACTTAATATTAACAAGCAGAACTTACCAGGTGTAAGAACGTTCCAAATATGCAATAATCCTTCAACGCAGTTTATCCATTTAGGCACTTAAATCTTGTACCCAAATTTATGTTTTGATTGCTAATAAAACACAACTCCTTTTAAATATATCTGAGACGTTTAGACAGGTACCACTTGTGGAAAAAAGGCATCAAAAATAAGCTTCAACACCACCGTAATATATTTTATTCTTCAGGATGTTACACTGGAATACTCTTCAACTGGGAGCTCATTGCATCAAATGTTTGTAGGAAGTGTGTGGATCTCAAAGTTTCTCATGATCTCCTTTTGCAGGGATGCAATGAACGTTTGAATCCTTCATGAAACAGGCACAAAATGCAAATTCCTTCATTAATGAAGCCAGTTGTGTCAGTGCCCAGAACTCAAGAATCACTAAGTGGCAGAGGACACCCACCAAAAGCGTTATTCTCTTCTTTGATTTTCAGCAGCAGATTTGTTTTTAGATCATTGGTCTCCGTCCCGAGTGAGCAGTCCCAGCCTCGCATGCATATACTGGAGTTAAGGATAAATTAATGGCAGTCACACTGTCCCCAACCAGCTCATCCTTTCATACCGTTTCTTCTGTTGACAGCAACAATGGATTAATATATTCAAATCCTTCAAATTCTGACTGATCTATTCGCTTTATGATATCTCTGAAAAACAAAGGGAAGCAGCGGTTTAGTTCACCCGCGCAGGGTGCAGCCAAGGCAAGGTTACTGTAACACAGCTGTGTCCTAAGCCAGGCACAGCCTCCCTGCAGTGCCCCGGACACACTGAGCTGCTCCTTGCAGGGTTGGGGGAAGGCAGCACGTACTCATCATCCGGCGTGAGCTGCACGGGCTCGCTGGTGAACTGCGTGTCGAAGTTGTCCAAGCCGTAATCGTCCGTGATCTGCGGCTGGAACGGAGGGGTCGTCTGCTTCTTCTCCAGCTGACAGAGACAGCACGGGAAAGCAAGATCAGGAGGCTGAACGGAGCACCAAACCCGCTGCACAGGAGGGTCAGAACACCCGAGTACCGTGGGGTGTGTGACTAAACCAGGGAAAATGTTCCTGCTCTGCGTGTTCCCTTTCCCTGTATTTATTTTTCCATGTAGCTCAAGCTGCACAGAAGGGGTTTTTAGTCAGCATTGGACTCTTTTCCTTCTGTCTCAACTTGAAAAGAGTTGGAAAAGCTTTTAAGTCAAAATTTTCCTTTGAAATGGAGGGGGTGAGTACAAGATTCTAACAACTAAAAAAGCTTTCCAAATATTTTTTTAATTTCCTCCTGAATGTATTTCCCAGCACTTATTTGAGATTTAGCTTTACGTTTATCTGACATGTTGATCCTCCCAAGCAGCGCTCTCCTAATCATATCACAAAACAGATCACCTCAATCTTTCCAGTTTTCTTTTAAAAAGCAGGTATTTATTCTGAAAGCTTTTAGACAAAAAACAGCTTAGAAAACACAAAAATTCAATCAGCATAAAGGCTGACCAAGAAGTACCAGCTGCATTTAAGAATTTCTTAGACCAATAAGCAAAATACAAATGCCTCTCCCTGTGCTCCCCAGGACCATGGGAGCACTACAGCCCTCCTTTTCAACTGTTAGCTGGGTGTTAAAAACCTAGTGCTGAGAGGGGAGTGCTCCTGACCGAGCAGTTCTACTGCTCAAGTGCCAACAAACATTAGGATGTCATTTCTGGGATGCTTTCCATGCTGAAGACAGAAGGGACACAATTACCAAGTAGCAGCAGATTAAAAAAAAACCCACACAATTTCAATACAATTTTATGCTTGCAAACCCACTGAAATGCAAGTCATCTTCTCCCCCAGGATCCAAGAACCTCCCTCACACCAGCAGTACCAAAGAAAACCTGAGAGCAAGAGAGACCCTTCAGAACCAACTCCACTGCTCCCAGGCCACATCCTGAACAAAGGGACTGATGCTGCTCACACCAGAACAGGGGGCACTGAACTGTGACACAAACCCAGACAGTCCTTCCCTGCTCCTGTTTTAGAAGTGATACCCCCACAGGCCACAGCCATTCTCAGAGCTGGGGAGCAAAGGCAGGTTTCTGGTGGTGGAACGAAGCTGTTTCCATGGTGGTGACGAAGAAAGCTTGGCTCTCCACCCCCAGGGAAAGCAGAACAGCTTTCCCACCTTGCAGCTGTGCTGTCTGCAGTGGGGTGTCCACAAGCACACAGGGGACACAGCAGAGCACCTCTGCCCTGGCACAGCCCGAACACAAGCCATGGCTCTTACCAGATCCCAGTCAATGCTGCGGAAAAACGTGTGGGACTTGATATCAGCAAATCCTGTCTGGGGCTGACAGCCCAGCCTTTCTTTGGGATCCTGGGGGAACACCAAGTGTTACACACTGCACCCTTCCCAGCAGCCCACGTGCACAACTGCAGCTCTCCCATGACTGTGAAACTGCTGCTGGGATAAATATATCAAGGCCAGCAGGGCATTCTTATTCTTTTTTTTAAATAAAAGTTACTTGGAAAATTAATTTTTAAATGATGCTTTACAAATTCTCAAAATAAGAGATTTATTTAGTAATGTATTATTCATATCTTTTTCTCCATTACGTATTCTGCAGATTTCAAACAGCTTAATTAAATGAGCAATAAGTATTACAGAGAAGAGTTTATAAGCAAACCTACAGTTATCTTTTTCCCAACTAAGAGCAGGCTTTTAAATCAAGTCCGTGCTGTGGAATTCCCTCAGTAAATTTGCAAGTAAGAAATGGGGGTTTTAACATGGAGAATACCAAGGTTTTACAGATTTCCTTAATAGTAAGCAGATTAACTTCTTAACTGTATCGCTTTCAACAGGAAGCTCTGACTTCCAGCTCTCAGATGCTAAAAATAAGAGAATGTTATTTACCTTGTTTAAAAATCCTTTTAACACATGGGAAGCCTTGACAGAAAGAAACCTTGGAATCCGGATTGGCTTCTCCAGAATAACTGTTACAGGTTAAAAAACAGCAATATTGGTGTTTGGTCTGTGACACTGACCATGGTTTCAACACAAACACTGTTATCATTTCAATGTGGAACCAGTTGGAAAACGGGAAGATAAAGTAATTATTTCAAGCAATGCAAACAAAGAGAGCTACAGTAATTCAAGGCACTGTTATACAGACATTTCAAGATTTCCTAAGAGACTTGTTAAATTCATTATCTTTTGCTGCTGTGCATAAACAGGAAATAAAACTCTCAGTGTCCTCAGTATATAGGAAAGGGTGTTTTTAAACAGCAGTTAATTTAATATGAATTAAACCCCACGACAGACTGTTACAGAACTGCAGTAACGGGTGTAAAGAAGGTTTTGCCTGTTAAGGAGTGTGGGGTAACAATGGGACAGGAGAGCCCAGTGCCCCATTCCATGTGCTGATTTTTCTCCTCTCTCCCCCCAGAACAACCAAAAAGCCCCGAGGGGCTGTACCTTGGAAGAGGTAATCTTCAGTGTTCATGTCTGGATTGTCAGTGATGATGTCGAACGGGGACCGTCCCGCCATCATCTCGAACATCAGCACGCCCAGCGCCCACCAGTCCACGCTGAACCCTGCACAAACCACCAGGGGGTAACTCCCACAGGAACCCACACCAAGGGCTGTTAATGCTCCCAGGAAGCAAGATTAATGGCCTGGGTTTGCAGAGTACCCACACTCTGTGCTTTCACTACATTTACACTGTCACCGGGCCAGTTCGAGTTTTCTGAGCTGGGATTACAAATGCCACCTGTGGGATCTCAATATGTAACACCACAGAAATGTAGAAATCTAAAAATGGTTGTATTTGAGACAACCCACAACTCGAGCTAAGGCAAGCTGTGTAGCCAAAACTTACCATACTCTTCTCCTCTGAGGATCTCTGGTGCGATGTAATTTGGTGTCCCACAGAAAGTGCTTGTAGTGTCACCAGGGCCCAAACCTTCCTACACGCAGAAATCAGTTCATACATTAAAAGCTGACCTCCTTTCCTGGGAATTTCCCTTCATTAGACTTAAAAAGCCAAGTTATGAGGGAATCTAAAGAGCCTCCTTTCACAAAATAATACTCATAGCATCACAACTGGTTATGACTCCACAGCTTATCTGAGCAAAGCAGCTGCTTCAAACTGAGTCACAACACGTGTGGAACAACATTTTGCTCACTATTTACAGAGACATTTGAAAAGAAAAATCAGTTGAACAACGTGGAAGTCCTTCCCAAAATGGATGCAGCACTTGGCTCAACACCACCAGAGAGACCTGCAGCGGAGGGACAACGAAACAGGCAAATCCCACCTTGCACATGCCATAGTCGGTTAATTTGATGTGGCCCTCTGCGTCCAAGAGAACATTGTCCAGCTTGAGATCTCTGTAGATGATGCCTCTTTCATGGAGGAAGTTCAGAGCTATACAAATTTCAGCAGCATAAAACCTGAAATTAAAAAGGAGGAAATTCATATTAGCATTAGGGTGGGGTACAAAAGCTGGGGCAATTTAAATGTCTGTTCTTACAAACATCACTTTACAGTCAACTTTTATCTTTCAACAGTGTAACAAATCATGTTTATTCATAAGGACACTGATCTCTTATAAGACCATTCCTTAAATTAATTATGAGAAGTTATTTTTTTATTCTACTAGGAAAATATTTGCTCTTTGTCTTTTATCTTTTGCTGAAAATTCCAAGCATGAGATGGAAGACGTGTGTTTTCAGCTTATAAAGAGTGACAGTGAGACTTTGTGTAGTGCAGGGCAGTGCAAAGTGGTTTTTTTCATCTTCTCCTACCAACACTGTATTAATTCAACATAAGACCAAATTAAGTAGAATAGTTGCACCTTCTATCAAGAGATCAAAGAGGCATTACCTCAATATGAAGCAATAAAGAGGAGTAAATAGGAATAACTATTACTGTTTAAGTGCTTGCTCTATTTCAAAAAACCCTTCAAAAAATACAATTAACATTTCTTCCCAGTTAATTGTCCTTCCTAGGACAATTAACATTTCTTTCCCTGCCAGGGCAGGACATTCTAAACTTAAGAATCAAACCTGCATTCCTTTTTTTTTTTTAAATGGACCACATTTTGTTAAGTGTACACACACAAAACCACCACAAGCACTCCACGTGGGGCGGGAAATACCTTGCATGTTCTTCAGGGAGCTTCCTCTGCCGTTGCATATGGAACATGAGGTCTCCCCCATTTACATACTCTATGACAAGAAACAATCTGAAAGTATATAACACAATTAATGGGTTCCAAGGGCACTCTCCAGCAAACTCACAGAGCTGACTTGGCCCTCCTCAGCAGCCACTCCTCGGAAAGCTCTGCTCTCCCCACGTCAGGGCCTGTGCTCAGAGCCCTCCAGACCTGCCCCACACACACCACACGGAGCTGCCCCCCTAGAGCTGCCTTGCTGGGCAGGGCCTCCCTCCACATCCCTGGCTGTGGGCTGGCAGGAAACCTGCTGTGGGAGCAGCAGCTCAGCACAACCACCGAGGTTTGCAAGACAAAAGAATTTCAGATCTTTCTTACCGACTCGTTGTTTGAAAGCATGAATGCAAACCAACTAGGAATGGGTTACTGGATGCCTGTTCAAACACATGTTTCTCTGTCTGTACCCAATCAATATCCTGAAACAGAGCAATTGAACAATCAGAACTCCTGCTGGATAACCACTGTGGGTATTCCCAGAAAACACTGAGCATCTGTGCTGCCTCACCAGCACTGTTACACGTTCTGCAGAAAGACAACACCCCCTGAAAACCTGCAGGAAATTATTAAACACTGTCACTCACTTACACATTGAGAGCTTTCTGAACCCTTTGAGAACGTTCTGCACAGAATTTAAGCCCTTACAAATATCAGACACCTGCAATATTGGATACACTGCTTGTTATGCTGTGTGGAAATAAACTGGGTTCTTAGATAAGTGACCCCAAAGCTGCTGAAGCAACTCATGCCAGTAACACAAGCAGTGAGAATCTGCAGTTTTTAAAAGGTTCAAATAAACTGAACTTCATCTTCTCATCTGAAATTCAAATTTAATTCAGTGCAACTCCCAAAACCTGCTTAGTTGGTCCAGCCAAAACCCTTAAAAGCATCAGAGATACCTTTAATCCTTCACCAGGGCAAGTCTTGAATCCCCAGTGCAAAACCACATCATAAAAACCTGCCCAAGTCTGAATGTGCTGCAAACTCAGACACCTGATAAGGAAGCACTTAAGCATTAGTCCATGTAACCATCCACACTTTAAACCCTACAGAGTTTTAGCAGCAGAAATTCACTCCTCCTGATCATGTGTCATCCTGCCAATACACCAGAAAAGTAATTGTTCTAAAAATCCTCTATTTTTAGACATCTGCAGATACTTCCAGCTCTCCAACCAATGTGGAGACAATAAATACAGGGAGTGAGAGACCAGGCCTTCCTGGCAGGGATGGCCAGTGAAACTGCAGTCTCAAGGGAACTAAGAAGTGTTACTACCAAACTAAATAAACCTGCTAGGTTTTGTGTTCAGACACTCCTCAAGATACACCACCCTGGAAGGGTAAAAATCGATCCAAACAAGAGCCAAAAGTCCGACTTTGAATAGGCCAATAAATATATGTCCACTTCTTTTTGGGTTTGCTGAATGAGCTTCTCTTTAAATTAAGCCCAGGTAATTAATTAATCAGTGCACTTGTGTGCTCATGCATTAGTACTGCACTAGAGCCCCACTGTTAACAAAATTCAGCACAGAAAATGTCCCAGGTACTTGATTTGCTTCTGTCTCACTTCTCTGCACTCTCACCCATTCCCTGGAAAGCACAGGCCAGTTGAAACACGCTGATCCTCGCTATGTAATTGATTTGCTTTCCCACCAAGCACAAGGTGAAACTCCCATCACTTGCAATATTCTCAGGCACTCCCAGAATTCAGCGAATTTCCTATCAATGCCCAGAATTTCATTATGCAGCCTATCTCAGAGAACAGAAAAGCCAATTAGCTCAATCTCCTGTGTAATTATGAGAGCCACTGTTCAAGAAAGCCTTTTCTCATCTACCTCTGGTTCTCAGAAGCTGCTGCCTAACCCTGGGACAGCACTTCAGCTTCTGCCTTCTTGGAAACCTGAAGAAACCACTCTCATCTTTGTTCTTAAAGGCAAACATCAAACACATGAGCAAGCCAGAAGATTTCAGAAGAACTGATCCCAGCCTCTGAATAATAACAAACATGACAGCCAGAGCAACTGATTGAAACTACCAACACAAATAGTACTTAAAACAGTGTTTTGGGCTTTTTTCCCCGAGCATCTTACTTTCAAAAAAGTGTGAATATTATAGGAAAAAGATGAAAGGGTTGGTGAGGTTGGTTTCCCCTACCCCCTTTTGAATTTTTATTTTTCCCCCAAACTTGTGCATCTGAGGTCTTGTATTTAAAAAAATGTTAACAGGATTCTGAAAAGAATTGAGAAATGCAGCACAGTTCTGTGGCAAACAGAAAAAAACAGAGACCTCAAATGGCAGCAGCAGTTTCTGAACTCATGGAAAAAACATCCCAGGGTCCTGTGCCTCTTGCACATAAGCTCCACTACCAGGCCTGGAAGAACACACTTGCAGCTCCTTTACTGACACCCAGACAATGTTTTTGCCTCGGAAAACATCTTTGTTTTCTTTCCAAATGAAGTGCACAAATTCCCCATTTATCTCATCACTTACAGACTAGTATGTCCAGGTTGGAATATTTAATACATAAGTGCTACCAAGGCTATTAATAATTGTTATTAAAATAAGGGAGATCTCTCTCAGGTTCCCCCCTGGTGTTTCATGCAGACAGTTGGTGACAAACGAGTTCCAAAGTCAGGAAAACTATGACAGGAAAGTCTGAACCATGAGCTGCTTGCTCAGCTGAATGCTTCCTGTTAAAGCATCCTAAGCTTTTATAACATGTAACAGAATGCAATTAACACAGACTTTTACCTCATCATCATGGACCAGTTCCTTTTTCACCACTTTCATAGCATAGATCTGATCATTCTTTTTTAACCGAACTAGGAGAACTTTGGCATAACTTCCACGGCCGATAACTCGGATTAAATCAAAGTCCTGGAGTCCAAGCCCCTGAGAGATCTTAATTCCATCCATTCCATCAATGACTGGTTTGATATCCTGTATAAAAAGAAACAGATGCTGCAAACAGAAAACATTTCCAGAGCAAGTAACTATTAAAGCAAAGAGACCTTTCAGCACTGGGCACAATCTGCTGAGGTTGCTTGGCCCTGGACACAGATCTGAATGCTGATTACAACACTGTTTTTTAGAAGTGTTTGGTTTCTGTTGGTTTTGCTCTTACTAACAGTTACTGGTTTTTCAGGGATTAGTTCATCCCATGAAGCATTTTTACATTCCCTCCTGGAAAGCAGAGGGCAATGCCTCCAGAAATGGGCTTGGATTCCAACCCTTGAACCTCGAGCCATGTCAAACTTTCCTTTGTTCTAAGTGAGGAGCATCTTTCACTCCTGACAGGTACTGCAGCACAAATGAACAAAGGCTATCCAAACCCAAGATGATAAGGGAACATTCATTTGTTAATGAAGGTACCTGCCTTGGTTTCAGCTTCTGTGTTCAGTTCCCTTCAGTTTTACTGAAAATGAAGCTTTCTAACAGGTGCCTGGGAACATATGGAAGCAGATCTCAATTTCTCAAGTGTGAGAATTTGCAGGAAATATTACACTTCCAGGAACGTTATTTTTAAATCCATTATTAAAAAAAAAAAAAAAAAGATAAATTTTCTCATCTTGCTACTTGCTGGAATCAGCTCTGAGAACGTGGGGCTGCAGATGGAGCAGCTGACCCAGACGAGTGCAGCAGGTACTCGGGACACTCCGCTTTTACCCATCCATCCAAGGCTCTGACACACTTCCATGGCCTATTTTTATCTGACCTCACACTACTGTACTTGGAGACAGATCAGCATTCTGTGGAACCACAGCAAGTATTTATATAAAGGATCTTGATCTAGGATTGACTGCTATTAGAAGAGATTGCTCTAAGCTGAAAGATTCTAGGCAAGGCTCCCAGAATGCCAATTCCTCTCTGCAGGATACCTGAGATGGTTTCAGTGCAGCTCAAAAGCCAGGTGGGACAATCAGAGCAGCAGAACTCGGGGCAGGGGAGCAAACAGCACCCCTCAACATCCACACACAGCCTGAGCAGCAGTTCCAACTCTCTGCTGTGTTTTTAATTTACACCCTTCCATCTCTGAATTTGAGATAACATCTAAAGACACGTGACTGAAAACAAGGCAGTCACCCAAGAGCAGAACTGCTCAAGGGTGAGAGGAGTGGTAGTGACAGGCATTGTAGTGGAGGGAAAGGGAAAAGGTGCAGCCTTGCTCAGAGGGGAATATCAGACCCTTTTAAAAGAAATGTCTTAAAGCCCTTTAGAAATGAAGCATATTGGGATTTTTCAGACATTCTTGATGTGCAGAGATTGTGTCAGACCTTCTATAAAAGAGCTGAAAGAAAAATGAGTTCAAGTGTATGTTTTTCTACTTGTATTTCCACAGGAGCTGCCTGTAAATTATTGGGTATTATTTATATGAAACCTCTCAGAGGGCTGGTTAGTTAATGTATTATCAGACTGACCCAACAGCCTGAGGGTGACAAAGGGTGCACATCCATTAGGGACAGCACACGAGGCAATGTCAGAGCCACCATTTGTGGCAAGGGCCAATAAAGTCAAACCCTCTGCTAAATCACTGTTATTCCAGCACAAATCAAAGGGAGAAGGAAAAAAAAAGTGTCTTGGATCATGACTGGGGTGACAAAAGCTAAATACAGAAGAAATCTGAAAAAATTCAATAAAAATTCAGGAAAAAAACCCCAAGTTTTTCAAAAGGTAGCAGAAAAAAAAAGGAGAAATAATCAGCTATTTTATAGAAAGCTGAATGATTAGAAGAATGTAAATATGAACCACAAAGCTGTTTTAAAAACATACCTCAGAGTCATCTTTAATGGTGTCATGTTTCCGGTTGGAAGGAATGTAGGGAACTGGAAAAGAAACCAAGGTAGTTTGGTTACAAAGGCCTTCCTCAGAAACAACCTTAAAGTCTGATAAACAGCAAGCTGAGTTAGCAGCTTTCTTCCTGTAATGGGGAAGAGTGAAAACTGGGCCTCCACACAGGGAAAGAGGAACTTGAGCCAAGTACTCACTTCCATCGGTGTCTTCCGAAGGGAGATCGACTTCGTCGTTTTTCTCTCCTATCCGAGGTTCCTGGGAAGGCATGACCGAATCCTTGGAGAGCACAGGGGCACAGGGAACAGAGAACCACACTGGTTATGCAGCCCCTCTAAGTGACCATGTCTTGCCTTTTAGCTACAGCTCAGTGACAACCTCACACCCGCACCTTCCAGAACGAAAACTTGACTGCAAATTCAACCTTTTTTCCTATTTAAGACCTGTGAGCCTGTTTCACATGGCACCACAACAAAGTAAACACCTGAGCATGATGTTACAGCCTGCATTTAGAGCACTGGCATATTCCTTTCCTGCTTAATAAAACCATGAATTGTTACCCATTATGCAAGGGCACTGCATAAATTGGTAAAAGATCACAGGAGCAGATAGTTTTACATTGCATGTGGACACTGGTCTCATTCATGAGACACGTGGGACTATTCCAGGAGGAACAGCCACAGGCATAAATTATATGGCAAAGAATTAGTGATGCCAAGGCAAGTCACTAAAGAAAAACACTGGTTTAAGTCTTGAGTTAGAAAACCTCACAGCCACCAGTGAAACATTGGGGATGAGTATGGGAAAGGGCTCAAATTCAGGGATACACCTATTTAAAGCCTAGGGAAGACACCAGCATTGCCACTGGAATACATGAGAGCAGGACTGGAGAAACAGAGGGCAAGAACAGGAAGGCACCGAGCCTTTTTGCAAACAGCAGTGCAGAACCCACACCAGTGCCTTGGCTCTTGAAATATTCCCACAGGCTACAGGGAACAACTGCTGAGATTGTCAGTGACAACTCTACCTATCTGTAAAACACAAGATGTCTCACGGAGGAGTCAAATTCAAGCCTGAGCGCACTCGAGTCACATCGTGAGTTTTCTTTGCTCGCTTGCTCTCTGCTCTCAGTCCAAAGGCTCGTCCTCCCCAGACACCCGAGAAACCCAAACGCTGCCAGGGGTTATAAATGGACAGCCACACGTTCCCCAGCATAGCCAAGGTAAGCCACCTCAGCTCTGTGCAGGCTGCAGACTCACCATATGCCTTTTGCAGGTCAGTGGGACAAGGATGTGACAACGTTTATGGACCAACAGCTTGCAGTTGATACACTTGTAGCCTTGCCTTCCGAGCCCCCATATCCTTTCACTGCACTGGCCACAGTACGCTCTCTGCAAGGACAGGGACACCACCAGCTCATCACCAATCCCTCCCTGGAGGGCAGTAGTTATGCAGCAGCAAGAACCCCCCCAGTCACCCAGCAGTGTTCAACAACAATAATGTCTGAACATCCAGGGCTTCCCCAACTACTGAAGGTTACCCTTCACCCTCACAATTCAGCTAAATGCAGCCTTTTCTTACTGAATGTTCTGGCTCTGTCTGATGTCATCTGTATGATGTCATCTGTATGCAGATGTAAAAGCAGCCTCGGGTAGGACTGTGACACTTGAGCATCACAACAAGGTAATAAAATCTCCATCTGTGCATTCACTGTTGGCCTAATTTCAATTAAAACATCATTATCTATCACACTTTGCATTATTAATGTGGCAGGTATGCATGCACAGTGTTTCAAAGAAACGTGTTTGAACTATGTAGCAAACAAACAGAAGAATATTTTCATACTATAAATTAAAGTGAGTTGCCACAGCACATTATACAAATGGTTGTGACAATTCAGATACATGACTTAGATTTTTCATGTATCTGGTGACAAGGTACTGATTTTTAAGGGGCTTTTCCTGCTTTCAATGCACTTTTGAGGTGGGGAACATTAAGAAAAAAAAGCTAATTTCAATTTTAAAAAAAATTACTGCTGAATGAAAGAGTTAACTGTCCTCAGAGCGCCCAGTTTTTAGTGGAATTCCCCAAAGTGCACACCACATTTGTATATATGCTGCAACACTCAGGCATAATGGGATAATGAAGGAGGTGTCTCAGCCTTAAAGCTACATTCACTGGCTTGTGTGGCTCAAGCCAGACTCTCCAAAGGCAGCTGTGTTTTAGCTCAATAAAGCGGATCTTTGACTCTCGGATGAGGCAGTACCCCAGATTCCAGACAGTTACAGCCCACATCAACAGCTGTGACTTAAGAATGACAAAGAGTGCTGAAGGTAAAAGATTATGCTAAGGAGCAATCAGAGCCACACAGGGAGAGGAGAGGGGACAAGCTCCCCCAGGGAAGCACGGCTTAGAACAGTCACCAACCCAGCCTTTCAGAGGCTTCGGAAACAAATCCTTCCCACTGATCCTGTACAAACCCCCTCCAAGTTTCCCCGCTCGGTGTGACCTGAATAACACGGCACAGAGGGAAGTGTCACACGAAGGGGTGTCTGGCTTTGCCTGCAGGTCCCACAGCCCCAGCCCCAGCCGTGCCCAGCCCCTCACAGTACTCACTCTGTTAAAGCGCTTGGCTTGGAACAAATGCCCATTCACTCGGTACAGCTTCCTCCATCTCCGGGCGCCGCGGCGGTAGATGGATTCTAGGGAAGAGACCAGAAAGGTGTAAGGCAGCAGCATGGCAGCTCAGCAGCACACGCAGCAGTGCCAAGCAAGTTGTGCCCGAGAACAATCTTGCTTGGCTAAATCTCAACGCACAGCGCCGGTGCCCGGGGATTTGGGGGTTGTCACGGCAGCCGGCAGTGACAGCCCGGGCAGGATGTGCTTTCACCGCTGCCTCTCCCTTTCCTGCAGCCCTGTCTCCTTTTCCTCACATGATCATAATCCCGTTACAGCGCCGGGGCTGCTCCAGCTCAGGTGAGAGGGACAGAGCTGTTAAAGAAACAGCTTCCTCGGGGAAGTGACGCTGCTGCTCTCCCTGTCCCCTTCCCATGGACACACAAAGGATCCTCGGTGCCAAGAACGCTCCACGTACACACCATTAGACATGTTACAAAGCTGCAGTTACATTATTTGACCTCTTTTTTTATCTTGCCGTTAAACATCACCCAAAATATTTCTTCTGTTTGGGCAGCTCGAGTACAGATCTACAATTATTTTTAATATACTCTAAACATAGCAAGGAATCATTTAGTCTGTTTAAGCTTGGCTTTTCAAGAGGTCAAACATGACTACCCAGCACCTACTCCAAGTTACTTTTGTTGTCACTGTTTACATGCAGATGAGCACTTTTTGTGTGATTGGCTAATTAGAGTTGGATATTTAATATTAAATGTGGTGCCACAGGGGCCCCATTTCGAGCTGGTGACACGACCAACCCCTGCCACACAACCTGGAGCAGGAGCTTCCCACAGCAGGTCCAGGTGGGCACTGGGGGAGTGGCAGGTACAGGGGACTCTAAAGACTCTGAGAGACTTCATTGATCAACACCCTCACAAATCAACAAACTGTAAGTGTATAACCCTCAGAAAGTAATGCAATTAACTTTTCACCTTTAACGTTACTTTCAAGTTTTAAACATCCACACCTTACCCAAGATGAAGCCTTTTTTAAACAGAAAAAAACCCAGACATTTTCGCTGTCAAATGATAATGCAAGTAGTAGAAAGTTTCTTTGTTGAGAAATTATTCTAAACTATATGGAGCAAGCCAGAACTCACAGGCTACTGACACACCATGTGTGAACACTGACTGCAATACTGGGGCTGATTTTAGATACTCTATTTTCGTCCTTCCAAAGCAAGGCACATAAAAGCATGGAAGTTCCTGTGACTCCACAACTCCACAGTGCCAAATCCCCAAACATTCATACCTACTCTATTTACATGTGCAAATGTTTACTGTGCAAGCATCTGAAACAGATATTGCACTATTAAACGAACTGGTAACAATTTTTAACTCAAAATATGCCCAAACACAAACACCAATGAAAAACAGCCCTTCCACCATTTGTAAGGTGACTTTTCGCCAGGAGGAAAAATCTTCACAAGGGTTTTTCTTTTTTTTCCAAAATAGTTAATTAATTCATTAGACAAAGCACCATATGGAGGCAAAGTAATACATCTGTGATCTGAGCATGAGCTTATCACTGACATGAGGAATATTAAGGGAATGATAAGTTAACGAGCAGCTTGTGCTGATGCAGTCTGTAAATAAAGGAGCAAGTCACCTCCCTAATTAATGATAAATATTAAATCAAAGGCAGGATTTTATATCTCATACTCGTGAGGCAACAGTCTAACAAAAACTGAGCTTAATATAGAATAGCTTTAAAAAGTAGGAACCCCTACAATTTACCCCGAGAGGCAAATCAACCCCTACTCCCCCTCCCCTCCAAAAGGGGCCAGGGTAAGAAAGGAGTAAACTGTGAGCATTCTGAGACACACCTTTACATCCCACACTCTGTTACTGTTACACAGTAAGGCTGAATTTGTGACAGAACAAAACATTGCTGTTCACCCAGGGTACAAAACTGGGCCAAGGGGCTGATCCACCACAGGGCTGTGCTGGGAGAGACCTCGACCCCTGGAAAACTGAGCAGGAGGGAACCCCAGGAGAGAGGCCAGGACTGATCCCAGCCACCTAGACAGAGGAATGCCACCACAAAGGCCTGACTATTTAATTACTGTGCTTAATGAAAAGGGCTACTTTTTAATTTATTCCACAGCACACATCAGTTAACTCATTAAGGAGTTGGAGTTAGCTGCTTGCAGGCTGAAGGAGATATCATAGCCCTAATTAAATAATCTTTTCTCTCTGATGAATATTAAACACGAGACTTTTCCTAACCAAAAAAAAAAAAAAATTCTTCTGAATCCTTATTTTGTATCTGAAGAGATTTAGAGGAAAAAAATCAAAATATATTGTAAGCTGTTAACAGGGATAACAAATTTTTTGGGGGTTACATGTATATATTCTAATGACAAAGAACATACTGAATTTTATCTACTTCCAAGACTGGAAAACACAATTTCAAGTTAAGATTACAAGAGAAATAAAAATACCCAAACCAAAACACTTAAAAAGCCATGTGAAGCAACTGGCTGTTGCTGCTGTGCAATTCTTCCCTCTGTTGTCAAGCTGTGCAACTACATCACTACCAGTGATGCACAGGGAACCTTGGAAATGCATTTAATATTGGCTTCCCAGTGACATTCACTAGGGTTGGGGTTCTTTTCACCAAATTCCAAAGAAACACTGTTTAACTATAATAGAACTATAAATAGCTGAGCAATTCATCTGTTGTTCGGGGTGCACTCCAAATGAACTCATCTACAGAAGATTCCATAACGAGCTCCCCAGAAAGGATGGGACCCTTCCCTTGGGAAAATAACCTGGAAAAGTGGGGACAAATAGAAGGCAGCACAATTGTTTTCCAAAGGACAACATCCTTGGGTCAGAGCAAGGAATGGCCACAGCAGGGATCCCCTCTGCACCCAGCCTCCCAAAGGCAGTCCCAGGCTCCTCTTTCCCGGGATGCAGCTCCAACGTTGCCACCCTGGGCACAGAGGTAATTTGCTCTTGCTGCAAATCATTTCCCAGAGATTAACACGACTTGTTTACAGGCCAATTACCCGCCCTGCCAGCTGGACACTACCAGAATGGCCAGTTTTTGTTTTGTTCTGTTAATGTTGTGCTGAGCACACAAGTGAGCATTCTTTCAAAAACAACTCAGGAATTACAAGGGGGAAATTGATATTGGGGTTTCACAGAGGTTGGATTTGATAAGGGAATTCCATATAAAGATAGAATACGTTTTGGGAAGGTAAATTCTGAGGGACTTTGATAGCACGTTGCTTCTCATTTGTTACATAAGTTTTTGCAAATAGTTAAATTGAAACAATAAAATTGCTTTCTGAAGAAGGTAAAAGACAATCTTGGGATGGGTTAACTGGCCCTTCTTTTTATTATGAATAAACTTCTAAGTACAACTGAAGTTAGAAAATTAAGAGTATCCTTAATATACAGGTATTAAGTGCTCTGCCCTCTTGCAGTTATTGCAAACATTAAATGGTCAGAAGACAGCTTTTTTTTTTTTTTACATTTAATTTAGGACTGATTTGCAGTTGGGAAGCCATCTCCCCCATCCCCCTTTTCCAACACACACCAAAATGAACCACAAAGTCAGATCAACCTCTGTTAAAACAAAGCACAATCAAGACAGCAACAGTGACCAAGGAAGTGCAGGACCAACAGCAGAGAACCAACGAGGAAACAAATGTGTCTCACACAATGGGAATATTTACCCAGCATTTACTGCAACACTGTGAAGGTCCTTCCCCAGTGAGAAGGGCTCAGGGCAGGCCCAGCTGTGCTCCTGGAGTACCTGTTCCTCCTGGGTGCTCACACTCCCATCCTGCTGCTAAAATGGCTCCGTGGCACCGCAAGGTGACAAGTCACATTACAGACACAATGCCACAAATAAAACAGAGCTAACAGCTCACTTGGAGCAAGGCTCTGACTCAGAACTCCATGACTTCATGGGAGATTTATCAGATGTGCTTGAAAATAACAAAGCATTGCAAGTGTTAGGCAAGAAACCCTCCCTGAGTTCAGTCAGTGATGCCCCACAGCGACAGTGTCCTGGCTGTGACATCTCTGAGCACGTCAGGGACCACAACCCCTGGATGTCCTTCCAGCCCCTCCTGCTGCATTTTGCAAGGCTGTCCCAAGCACAGGATAAAATGCTGCTCTAGATGTTGCTCTGATTTAAAAGAACATGTTATGAAAAGGGCCAGAAGACAACTGGTGCTGGATCCCCACTTTGAGGGTGATGAGCATCTTTGTTTAGGAAAGAAAGAACTTCCCGTTTTCCCTTCTCTCCCCAGGCCTTCCCTGCAGTTGGAAATTCACCCCTTCCCTGATGTGGAGTTGGCTCCTCTGGTTAAAGAAAGTCCACAGACTTCTTTTGGTGATTGCAGCATTTATTCTCCCAAAATAAAAATCACTTTCACTCCAAG
>JAWWES010000055.1:4763189-4777043 GCA_035583135.1 Lophotriccus pileatus
GTTAAAGAAAGTCCACAGACTTCTTTTGGTGATTGCAGCATTTATTCTCCCAAAATAAAAATCACTTTCACTCCAAGATTTGCTACAATGAAAAGGAATTTCATGTTCTGTTAAGATCCTTATAATGTTTAACCAAGCTGAAAGATACTGAAGCAGTACTTATTGAAATTATCTAATTCTTTAATTTAACTTAGTACTGAAGTAGATCAAAATGAACTTCTGAACATTTAAGTTATCTGTGGCATCTGCATCCACTTTGCAGGCCACTCTGTTTTCCTGAAACACACTCCTGTGTGTTAGCACATACATGCAAGCAATACTTTCTCTTCCAAATAAAAACCTGGAAACAGAAAGCCTCTGTCTTCTACACACCCTGGAAGTACTGAAGAAGGCAACCAAAGAAGTGAGGAGCAACCCAACTTCCTCCATTTCTTATCCTGTAGGAAGCTGTTAACTGATTTAACTTAATCCAGGCCAGTCAGGACTTTTACATGAATTGTACCATATTTCAACAGTTGTCTTTGTCCAAGTAGAAGTCCCAGCCTTGTCTCCTTGCACTGGAACTCTCCACTGGCTGCAGCCTGGCCTCTACACCCCAATTCCTTATTTCAGTTACCTGGGCAATTCTATTTGGGTTCCAAAGTGCTATGGAATGTGAAGCTGAGCATCACAGAACTACCAAAAGTTTCCAGAACCTGTGCTTAGAATGAAATTGAAATTAAAGTTGATTAACTTGTTATCAGAGTTGACAAAGTAAAGAACAGGGAGTCCTGTGCCAGCCACAGGGCATCTGTACTGCTTTACTGAAGAACTTAAGATAACCTAAATTACTGGAAGCAGCATAGACTAGCATTATTATTACTATTATAAGCATGATACTGTACAAGTCAAGAGGATCATACTAAAATCTTGAAGTCTTGTCTGCAAATAGTTTCTGGTTTCCTTTTAAGTATCTCCCCAGCTCACAGTTGGAGGACAAGCCCTTACAGATGCAGAAGGAACAGCACTGGAACTCCAGAGTCACAAACGAGGCACTTTTCCATCGATATTGTGTGGCTCAGTTTTCCCCTTTCCCACTCCCCCAGCCCCTGCCTTCCCCGTGTGGTCTGAGGATGAACTGCACAGCCTGTTCACCCTTCCCTGGCCCTGACAGTGCCTGTGCCTCTCCTGCTGTCTTTATTTCCCATCCCTGGAGCCCCGGTGGCTGCACCGCTGCCCTCACACTGAGCCTGCCAAGGCTCCCCCTGCTCCAAATCAGCAGCTCCTGAGGTCTCACCCCAATTCTGGGTTCTCACAGCCCAGGAGATGAGCACTGAGGAGCCCATTTACCTGCCCTGAAGGCCTTGCTGCTGTCCTGGGGCTCAGTTAAACATTAAAAACCAGAACTGGCATAGGGCAACTAATTTCAAGAAGCGTTACACAGAACCCAAGTATAATAACATATAATTAACCATGATCATATAATTTAGGAGGTTACATATTAAATAGCTCTTCCAAGCTACTGAAACTCACAGGCCTAACTAGGGCTTAACAGGCTCGCAGATGTTCACTAATTCCAACAAAACCAAAAAGCTTCATGCCCTTCTTGCCCACTTAGTTACACAAAATGCCTGTAAATCGACAGTGGATTTACCAGCTTAGGAGAAAACATGAAATAACCCAGGGAGTGGATCCAGACATTACATCAAAGAGAAGTTTTCTAAAGCCAGGTGACATCCTTTCTGCATGATTATACTACATTCTGAGCAACAGCTAAGGGGGGGGGGGAACAATAAATACAGAACACAGGCTATTTACTATGACACCTTAAAAACTAGCCCAAGCACTCCTTATTGCAGTGTATTCTTAGTTTATAGTTTACAAATCGATATATGAACATCTGCTAAGACACCCAGTACCTTTCATTAAGGGCAGCTCTCAAGCCTCACCCTCAGACCTGTGCTCTAGGATTTTCTGCATCAATTGTGCAAAGGGAGGCCTGGCCCTTTATCCTTCATCGGAGGTTTCACAGCAAAGATAAACACTGAAATTGGTTTAGAATTAAACCATGAAATGACTACCAGCAAACCAGGCCTTTAACTGCAGCTGTTTTCAGGAACTTGTGAGTTGTGTGTTTTTCACATCTGTCACGTATGACACAGACGTGCAGCACAGTCAAGGCAGAGCAAGAGATTTCAGGTATTCTTGAGAAACTATGACACAGCTGTTTTCAAATCCTAAGCAAGAACATCTCACACTGAAACGGCCGAATTCCCCCCTCCCCATCCCCAGTTCAATTACAAGAAGCAGGAGAGGGTTACTAGAGATTCCAAATTGCCTCATTATCCCGTGCAATCCAATCTACGTCTTCAGAACAGTCTCTATGGTGGCAATAGTTCCTTTCTTCATTGGGGGATTAAATTGGTTCACGTGCTCTGAATAACCTAATCACTGCTGCCAATACAGTAACAAATGAAGGGAAAAACCTGCCTTAGGAGCTAGAAAAATATTTACAGGCCACACTACTCCAGCTAGAAGCCTTTTAGTGCTATTTCATAGTATCAGGCAGAACATAAAGCAAAATCCAATATCTATACCTAAAATAAAAAGCTCACAACAGCAATTGGGTTCCTAAGATACCTTTACTCAAGCCTAGGGTGAAATTTTCAGGAAGGAGGGCTTGGGGGAAAATGAAGCCCAAACACCTAATGCTAAAATACTGAGCAGATAAACAAAGAGCATCAGAGACATGCACAACACGGTGTAATCATTACCAAAAAAACAAGGCAGCAAAATCAGCCAGAAATATTAGAGAATAAAAACTGTCACGCTACATTAAAACCATATCCATTCTCTTTTGTTAATTAATTTAAAGGTTTCCTAGTCTGCATTCCTCTATTTAATGAAGCCAACAGCAAAGCAACCCTAGAATTTGCTAGCACTAGCTACCCAAATCTAAGATGAATTTAATATTAAATACACAGATCTATTTGTTAAGCAGAAATAAACTAGCACAGGTTATTCTGACAACATTAGAAACTAAGTAAACCTTAATTCAAAACAAGTATTTCACAATTAAAAAAACATCCATCTATGACAATCCACTAAGCACAATTCAATAAAAAGGCCTCAGAAAATGATGCTTCTAAATCATTAGTCTGTATATCAGCAATCTTACAATAAGCAGGCCCTGAGCACATACCATCAGGGTTTTTTGGATACATTTCTTTCATTAATCTCCAATATTAGCAGCAGCAGCATCACTCACTCTTCCGCTCCTTTCCTGCTAAAATACATTCCCCAGGAGTCCTTTCAAAGCAATTTTACCAGCATTTCCGAGAGGTCTCTGAGCCCCATCCCTACGCTCAGAGGCAGCAGCAATGTCTGCATTTGTAACAAGCCATGGCTGCACAGGAGGGTGGCAGGCAGGGCGCCTGGACCAGCCCCGAAATGCTGAGTTCTGTGCTCTCCTGCAGCACACGGCCACACGGCCACGGCACCCACAGCACGCCGAGCCCACACACAAACATGCATTACTCACTGGATTCTATTCTTTAGCCTCTTCAGCATGGAATTCTTTACAGGGTAGTAGGTATGAAGTGAAACATTTTCCCTTTACTCCACGGATGCCGCTGTGTGAATAGCATTAGCCACCAAGGACAATAGGCAGGATCAGCTTGAACATTAAGAGCAAATATTTAATGGAAGACTGGTTACCCCCGTCTCTCCCTTTCACATCTCTGCCTCATGTATCCAGGCACGGGTGGTACTGGCTCCCTTGAGAGGCTGTAGCGAGCAGCTGAGGCACAAACTAAAACATGGCATGGATGTCAAGGAGCTGATGTCACCAAAACAAGCATTTCTGTGATAAAACCGGCAATTCCGTTAGGGAAGTCCCACAAATCGATGGAAATTGTTCAGCTGAACGTGCTGTGTTACACAATGACTGCAGCACCAAGAGTGATAAATCACAGCGAGATCTGTCAGCAGAAATGAGCTGAGACTACAATAACTAAGTTATAAAAGTGCCCACCAGCTGCTGGGATGCACAGCACGGGATCACCAGGGCTGCGGCTTCGGGGAGCGGGAGGGAACACAAACACCTCCAGCAGCCTTGTTCCAGAGCAGTTCCAAAAGAACAGCTGACCTACTGAAGAAGTGAAAGTATCTGGAAAGCCCAGAGCGGTCTCCAAGTCTGCCATCTTTCTCAGGAAGCTGCTCAAGCACCAAGGCTCCAGTCCAGCAGATGCTGGGAGCGCCTGGCAGGGGTCACATGGAGTGTCTGGGAAGAGACGGGAGAGGTTTCAGCCATCCTGTCACCTCAGCACAGCAGCACTGCCAGCCCAGCCTGTGGGCACAGCGGAGCTGAAGGGAAATGTGCTGTCTGTACACCAGCAGCTGTGCACTTACAGCGGGATCTGGGGCTGCTGCCAACAGAAAAGTGCAAAAATTCAGGAGCAAAGGAACCCTGAGACAATTCAAGTGCAGATGCTGGAGACGCTGCAGATTCTGTCCCAGACAGCACCACAGCAGTGGAAGAAGAAAGGTTCTTCAAGCACGAAAATAACTTTACTTAAGTCATGCCAATAGAATTGAAGTATTAGTCCCATGGTTTATTCCATTAATGGATTACATGCTTTTATTTCAAGCCTTGCTGGCTGGTACAATCTCAAAACCATGTCAGTTTAACACAGGTGAGGATGGCTGGCAGCTGGATCGTTACATTGCAACGTAAATGCAAACCCTTCAGCATGGATTTCTGCACTCTTCCAAAGCACTGCTGTTCTGAAGGAGCTGGAAAGAAAACCCTACAATTCTATGGAAATCCACTACAAAGGATTTGCAATTCAGGAGATCACACACTACTGGAAAGAGTCACTCCATGACCTAATAGGAGCACATCTGAGCAATGGATTGCAAATGAAATTATTTCACAATTGAATAGTTTTATTTAAAAACGCCATTTCAAACTGTCTGAAGCTCTGTAACAAACCAGCAGCCCATACTCAGACACTGCTAATTTAAGTAGAGGCCCATTTTGGATAGAGCAACTGCTTCACTGTTTATTTGTCTCTGGAAAAAACCTGAGGCAAACTCATAAGCTCCTTTATAACGCAAACATGATGTTCTAGGAAAGTGCAAACATGATATTCTCACTTTTAAAAGTATTCCCTATGAACATAGCTACAGTCATAAAGACACTAAGTAAGAATTTGAAACATGATGAATATTTCCTGAACAAAGGACAGTATTTTACTCCTGACAAAATAAACAGTCCTTTATATCACCAATATCCATCACATTTCCATCCAGTCCAAGTGCAACGCAGATGTTTGTTGGAGGCCTTTAGCTAAGAAGCAACAACAGTGAATGCACTAGTTTATGCTAAATTACAATTTAAATACAATTTAATAGGTCTGCTGCAAAAAATAGTTACATTTAGGTCACAAGACCCAATCTCCATGAGGGCCCATGGATGCAAAGTGCCCGAAATTAATTTATGAAGACATGAGGAACCTGACCCCAAATCCCTCACCAGGCACATCCCACTGAACAGGCTCTTTAACCAACGGGAGCTGTAAAACGGGGGAGGAGAAATACCCTACAGACAGAATAACCAGGTCAGCTGAGCCACGCTCAGCTGCAGCCTCTGAGCTCAGCTCCTGGCTTGAGAGAACTGCAACTTGTAACAAATTAACCCAAAAAGCCTTTCTGCTACAATATCTACACCTTTAATGAGTTCATTAATTTAGAGTCTCAGGGATCATTTCTTTAACTCTTCTAATCAGCCTAGAAAAGTCTTTATTGTCTCTAATTGGATGAACAATGACAGCAGATAGTGTTGCACATTTACTCATCTTTCTTTCCAAAAGACAACTTTAATAACCTGGTCAATGTGAAAATTTTTCTAGTTTTTTTTCACCTACTGTAGTTCAAATGTGAGAAATCATATTTGAACTGTAATATTTTGGTATTTATTTTACCTCACTCCATCTTCCTGAGAGTCCTCAATGGAGCAATTATTAGTATTAATTCTCTAATTAAAAATATTCATAACTATCACCATTGCACCACTCATCTTTAGCCAGTCTGTCAGTTAAATCCTGGTCAATCAAGTACTCTTCTCTAGCATGCATTACTTGCTTTTATCAGCAATTAGTTTTATCTCCTCTTCTGTTTTCCAAAGAGCAAAGGTCCTTCAAGTTCTTCAGTCAGCTCTTCCTCGTGTTCCAGTGAGAGCCAAGCATCATCTACCTCTGGCACCCAATTATTCCCATTCCTTTCCTTAACATTTCCCAAGATATGAACTAAGGTCCTGATGCCATCCCCCATAATGAAAAGTGACTCTACAGCCATTTAATCCTTTTATCCCTGTGCAGCTCAGGCTACTAAAATACAGGTAAACCTTATCAATTATGTGTCCTTCCTCTGAGCTTTATCTACCTTTCACAGGATTATTTTTACAGAGATTAATAACCTTTTTATTAAAATGGCTGTATCTCCCTCTTTAGTACATCCCTTCTCTTCCCTGCAAGTTAAAAGCCCGAAAGAACCACAAAAGCAAATGCCCATGTTCAAACATGCATCTAAAATCCTGCTGTCTCTTCCTCCCAATATATCAACTACTGGAAACCAGTATTAATCCTCACAAACATTAAAACACTGCTACAACTTTGATTTATGTCATTTCTCTGTTGACAAAATATTAAAGATTTGACATTCTTTTAAGAAAACAGAACAGATACACGACTGTAACACTAGATCATGAAAATCTTTTAATATATTTCTTTTCCACATGACTGCAAAACATTTAGCTAAAACATGACAACATTTTAATACTCACTATCTTCTCCTGGACAAGGCATGCCGGGCTTCTCTGGAATACTTGGGAAAACTAAAACAAAAACATTAGATTTTTAAGGTAAAGGATTCTCAGTAGTCCTTTTTCCTTAACTCTTGAGTATATTTACATAGAGACAGTTTTTGGAAGCCCTTAAATAATTCTGCATGAGAAATGATGTAATCAAAATTTGGTTCCAGACTGGCTGGATCTCACCCTGGAGTAAAGCATCAGTAAATCTGTGCAGCTAAAACTCAAAGCCCGCTGCAGTTCAGCTTTGGGCTCCACTCTCCTCTTACAACAAACTGCAGGGCACCAGCTACACAAAGACTGGTCCTCGACAGGCAGGGGAGCTGCTCCCGCTCCAGCTGCCCCTTCAGCAGCTGTTGGGATTGCCAACCACACAGAGGTTCTGAACTGAGCAATACTTGCCATGAATAATGAGCCCCTCGTCCCTGTTCTGACAGTACAACCGGAAGGCCTCCTCCAGCTCCATCTGCGACGAGATGGTACAGGGGTCACCTAAGGGAGCAAGAAACACACAGGCAGCTGCAACCTTCAGGAGTTCAGTGGACAACTTCAGTTAGTCAGTAAGAAAGTGCCCAGCCCCATGGATTGCCTTCCTTTGAATCGCTTGTTACTAAGCTGGCACTTTGCTCAAAGCCAAAAGAGAGTAACAGAATTATTCCTCCCAACTATATCAACACTGAGTGGACAGAACTGCATTGGTTTGCAACAAGATCACATAGCATAAAAGGCAATAGCTATGCTTAAAGATCCCCTTGTTTTCCTGTCTGCTCGTGGTCACGTTATCAGCATTACCTTGTGAGGGTTATTTTTGCTAAAACTCGGTAATTAATCCACAAATCCACTTAAGCAGACACACGTAAAGTACAGTACGTCACAATGGACAGGGAGCTAGCAAACAGCCAGGGTGTCACCCCGGCCCCCTGCCCCTCTGGGAACACCCACCTCCTGAGCACAGCCTGGGTGACACGTGGCCTTGTGACAGACAGGCCAAGTGATGACACCAGTGTCCAGCCCCATGTCACGTTTGATCTCTTATTTTTAAAAAATTATTTTATAAATCACTTATAAAGTGATGCATCCAGGGCCCATCTACCCCTCTTTGAAGGCCACTGCTGTTGATGATCTATAAATATTGCAATAATGCAACATGAAAGCCACTGGAATTATTTGTACTGCAAATCAACAATCCACATTTGTTACATGTTTATGGGATTTTATTATGAGCGAGCTATTCATAGCTTAAACACTTTGGATCTTGTCAAAAACAAAGAAACACTATAAAACCCCAACAGAAAATCTGTTTTCTTCAGCCCTTGGTAGGTTTTCTTTATTCATTAAGCCATCGGCAATTGTTTGCTTTTAGTTGGTTCAAAGAGAACATCTGTTTGTGCAATCAGACAAACGAACTTCAATTCCATGTGGCAAGAAGCGGAACACTCGTATGCAGACACAGAACTCACAAAACCCCGGAGGACTGGGGACAGCCAACACAGCAGACTGGCTGAACTCAACAGCTCAGAGCCAGGAGTTACGGGAGGGGTTGGACAGGTATGGATTTAAACAAGGCTGGAGGAAAATACTTATTAGAACTGCAACTTAAGAGATCTGTTGTTTTAATTTAAGTAAGCCTCAAAAAGCCAGTGCAACAGAGAGCAGGACTCGTGTCTTAAAATCCTCCAACGCAAAACTCCTGAGGTTTTCTCCTTCCCTGCAACAATCTTCCTTTATTAGCAAGTGTGCAGTTCAAACAGCTAAGCACAGGCAGTGTAATTACCCTCCATGCCCTTCTGATCAGGCTACTTTTTATTACACCCCCATGAAAACAAAGGTTAGAAAACTGAGCTTAGCAGAGTTGCCTCTGTCTTTCTCAGATTTCAGAAGATAAAGAGTAGATTTAAAAATAATTGATATTACTCCTTGATATTTTAAAAAGGACTGGCTGACTACAGGCTACCTCCTTCCCCAGCCATTACTTTAAAATTTGATTCACTCAAACACTCCACAGCTAAGAGAGAGTACAGGCTACTATCCACAATAAGGTAATTGTTTATACAAGTTTCCTCAATGCCCCTGCTCTGTCCCAGGATGAACAACAAACCCAGGAATGCCCAAGTAGTGTGTCAGTCCCATACCTTCATCATCAATCCACTTGAGGGTAATTGGCTGCTCCTGCTGCAGGTTGCACATCTCGTGCACTTCATCACAGAGTTCATCGTAGCTCATCGAGGCATCCAAGTTTGTTATCAGGATGTCCCTGCAGGACATGAAGACACCAGGTTTGATCAGGAAATACCTGCATTAGCCTGCATATCCCAACAGTTCCATCTGTGGACACTAAGCTGCGGAATCACACTTAGAGAATGAACATTCCTCATATAAAATGCTCCCACTGTGTCACCAGGATTACATCTCTCAGTGCTTAACTTCAAAAAAACCCACTTTAGTACAGAGGAAATAATTGTGTTAATCACCTACCTTTAATGCATGTTTACCTGGGTGAGCAAAGTTCCCTTAATATAATTATCAGCCTTTGAAGTGTTGTTAGAAAAAAAACAGAAGCTTTCGTAAAAATTCATTTTTTTAATCCAGGTAATTCTTCCATCAGGAGATAAGGAAAATCTCCATTATTGTAAAATCCTTTTAAACTGTGGGCTTTTCCTCACATCCACTACACAGCTAGAGAGGAAGCTCTGAGTAGGTGAATTGTCACCAGATGTAATTACAGGACAATTCAGATAAAACCTTACTCAAATTCTGCACCTTGTGCTCTGCTTTCACAGAGTTTAGAGAAGGTGGACCCAGCACTGAGCTCAGCTGATGGAAACCCTGGGTATCTCAGGCATTGGTGACAGTAACTTTTCAAATGACTATGGGAAATCAGCTAACAAAAAAGTGCAAGAAGAAACAGGAGATCAACTTAAGTCATTTTGCTGCCTTCAAAACCTTCCAGGGCATAATTAAGAGTGTTTTGTAGTTAATGGCTACTGGCATGTTTAATTCTTTCATCTCTTAGTCTAATATAGCAAATAGAGCAGAAGTTGTCCAACATGACTGAGATAACTTTTCTATTTCCATCCTGTGTGACAGGTAATTTTAGAAAAAATGTTATATGACATATTCTGCCTACTTATGTCTTTCAGCCAGCAGTTGAATAGTACTACACTGAACTAAGAAACTTAAATTCCACAACTTACATTTTAAATGCTATGCATTAATAACTTTCCATTTTGCCTCTGCTGAGAAAAATTACAAGCAAAGCTCTAAGACAATCACTTTAAAGAACTGTACTGTTCCAAATTCAGATTAAAAGCAGTGCTACCTTTTCAAGTGTAACTTTAATCTACACTTTGTAAAGCTCTCAAAGAACAGCAACTTAATAATTCTTCATCACAACAGCGGGAGCAACACATACACCACCTGCCAACCTGTAAACCTGTATTATCTACAATACTGAGAGCTGTCAGGTGAGGCTGAGTTTAAGAGCATTTCCCTGTCAAAGAAGTCATGTTTTATGCATTTAGGAAAGTAAGAGACCAAACTGGTTCTCACAGCAGTGTTTGAGGGCTGCTTCAATGCCTTGCCCCAAGACAAGGTCACCAACAAATGCAGCTCATTATTGAAGGCACTGCCACCACAATACTCATGAAATCAAGCAGCTGTAGGTCTGTGGTAACTGGACAATCACACTTCAAACCTGAAAATACAGAGTAAGACAACACTGCTACACACACTACAAACTCCAACCAAAGCTGGCAAATACTAATCAGCCTTGAATTGTTAATATTATTGGAACAGATGCCATTCTACAGGTAAATCAGTGAGCGTATTCATCATGTCCATGTTCCTTCTTAATATCTCTACAGCCACATCAGGCAGTCAGGGCTCAGATAAGTGGAAATCATTCCTTGTTTAACACTAAAGAACCCCACAGGACTGTTTTGGAAACATATTTGAGTTGGACACTACACAGTATCATGAAGAGCTAAGGACCAGTGAGTTCTGTATGAGCAGTCACAGCGAGAGAACCATCATTCCCACTGACAGACAGTGTGTGTCCCCACTTAGAGCCAAGGCAACAGCCAGCAAACAAAGCTGCATCTATGGAAGTGATTGCAAGTCACCAGGTGTAAACCAGATAAACCAAGTAACTGCAATAATGAAATAAGAATTACACAAGTTGCCTTCCCTCTGCAATCTGCTCAGGCAGTCATTTACACTGTGCTATGCCAGGAACTCTGTCACACCCAGAGACACGAATACCTGAGATACTCAGACTGCAGAGACACACTCGACACCCGCCTGGTTTACAACTTTCCTGCTCAGATCTCTACCTGGGATGTCAATATGGTATTTGCACTGTTATTTTCATTTCAGCAGATACCTGAGGGAGCTTGTCCCTAATTCTGAAGCTGTCCAGCATCAGTCATTTCCTGCAGTCAAATCTGTTCACAAGCTGAGTGTAGTACTTGCATGCAGACACGAAGATGACCAGTGATGCAGGTTATAATGCCAAAACCAGTCAGTTTTAACTCACAGAATTTGATCAATGGGACAAAACCAAAACTCAGGGAGCTTGGAACTTGTCTGTACTGACACACTACAGACTCCCCAGCTAATGGTAATGACTGAATGATTTTATATCAACGCTACTGTCAGCAAACTATTCCAAATTCTTTGCACCCAGTTGTGTTGGTGTTTATAGCGCCTTCCCTTACAGAGCTAAGGCACCTCTCCTATTGCATGGACTTCTTGTAAAGTAAATTTTCCTTCATGTAGCAAATTTCTACATTTTAAGACCTAAGTTTGACATGAATTCCCACCACTAAAACCTTAGCAGTGTTTTTACAAAGCAAATCTTTACATGGAAGTTTTATCTGTAGATAAATGAGTTGCAAATTAACGGATTCTACTACACTTTCAATTCACAGGTAGCAAAATGAAGCCATAAAAATCAAATGACTAAGCATAAGGAAATAACTGAAAGTCAGTGGCACAGCTGGAAGTCGGAGGCAGCTAAAGTAAAAGCAGATACATTTTAACAGTAATTTAGGAGAAAACTGGCATTACCAAATTAATACAACTGCTCTGGAATCCAAAACTCAGGACCTCAAACTGCTTGGCACTGACCTGGTGGATAAGTTTAAGAACAACCACAGCAGTGGCAACATTTACTTCTATAGCAGTAAAACATCAGAAAAGATCACTCGAGTCATTTACCAAATGCCAGCAAGTTCAGTCTAAATACTTCAAGTTTAAGGATCTACTTAGGCCAAATATTTAACTCCTCAAATGATTTAAACTTAAGCCTTGAAGGCAGACAGAGACCAAAGCAACCTTATTTTACAATGTCCTCGCAGCGGGCAGCAAATCAATCAGATTAAACATACCTGGAAATCCAGATTTCACGTTGCAGTAATAAAACCTTCCTGACTCTACTGACAACTGAGTGAAGTCGTAAAGGGTTGTGACATTTTTACTACAGACAAAATGTAATAACTGCATCTGGATGCTGCAGATGGAGCTAGACCTGCCTGTGACCACGAGAATCAATAATCCATCAACCCAGAGTAACTGCATGCCAGTTATGCACATTTTACCCCCTTTTGAGAGAAGAATAAGTTAACTTTCCTCCCTGATCAGCACGCTGCAGGACTCTGAAAGGTATTGTAATCGTCCACAAGTTTACCTACCTGATCTGACATTAATTACAAATCCACCGGTGCCCTGGTTACTCTATCACTAGGTCAGACCACGAACTCCTGCTCAATATGCTTCAAAAATAGACAGGGCACAAACACAGAGGAAAGGACACGCTGACTTACCCACTGTAGTGTGTTTTCACTCTGATGAAGTCTTTGTTCAAATCAATTTTTGAGCCCATTCTGCTAGGCATGGTCTGTATTTAGCAGGCTAAATGAAATTATAAATATGTAGAAAGAAGTTCATTCAAGACAGATAACTAATTCTGAAGTGAAGAGCTTCACATGTGAAATACGAGTTTCTGCTCCAGATGACTCTCAATCCAGCTGCATAGGAAAAAAAAACACCAGAAAATTGATGAATATACACACACTCTGCTAAACAAATGAGTTGTGTCCAATTTTAGAAACACAAATAGCTTTACATGGAACAGTAAGAAATCAAAAAGAAACCGTGTAAGACCACTGACCTGCACAGAAATTAAACGACGTTGGTTAAAAATACTCCGTGCAATTTAGTTTTACAGAAATATCCCAAGTGTTAGAGGATGTTTGCTTAAAAAAAAAAAAAAAAATCCAACAGCTCCCTCTCGGCTGAAAATACTCCAAGGAGATCTTTACTTATTCATCCACACAGCGTCTGGCTCTTTTCTTCCACAGAACAGAGTAACTAGAAATAGTTTATATATACACAGAACACTGAAGTCAATTAACCTCGGTTACAAATTCACCCAAGAGAAGCAGGAGGGGAACTCCCCGGAGCAACTTTAACTCACCTCTCCGATCGGAAGGTGACAAACATCCTGTTTGTTCCAAATTAGCGCCTCACACACCTCTGCGCGTTCCCAGACACCTCCCCGACCCCGCCGTCCGGGCGAGCCGGGCCACAGGCACCGGGTGAGGGGAGACCCAGGACAGCAGACCCTCCTCCCCCGGGGGGCTCCGGGGGACACGCGGCCCCTCAGCCCCGGCCTGCGACACCGGGAGGCGACACCGCCGATCGGGACGAGGCGGCGCCGGCACTTCCCCGGGCGGAGCGGGCTGTGCCCGTCCTCTTACCTGCTCCGGCCGCGGGGGTCCCGCCGCACGCACCGGGCGTCCCGCCGCACGCACCGGGCTGAGCAGGGGCCGCTCCCTGCGCGGCGCTCCGCGACACCTTCCGCGGCCTCCAAGTTGCTCAAAGTCCCGCGAGGAAGTTTCGCGGCGGACTTCGCCTGGCTGCCGGCGGGTCCCGGCGGGGAGCAGCGGCGGCGGAGCCCCCGGAGCCCCTCAGGTTCGCGCTCAGGTCCCCCCTCAGAGCCCCTC
>JAWWES010000055.1:4777143-4854669 GCA_035583135.1 Lophotriccus pileatus
CCCCTCAGAGCCCCTCCGGTGCCCCCCGCGCCCCCCCAGCCGCGGTCCCGCCTCAGCGCCCCGCGCCCGCCCCCGCCCGCGGCAACATGGCGGCCTGAGGGCGGGAGCGGTGGCCAATGGGGAGCCAATCCCCGCCCGCGTCCCGCCCCCCCGGCGCCAATCGCGGCGCGGGAACCGTTACCTGGGGAGACCGGAGCGTCCCGGCCAACCAGAGCCCGCGGGGCCAACACCTGCGGCCAATGGGAGCGCGGCGCGGCAGGGCGGGGCCGGGAGGGCGGGGCCGGGGGGCCGTGAGGGGAGCGGGCTGAGGGGACAGCGAGCAGGGAGAGGTGTGAGGGGACAGGTCCTGTGTGTCCCCCCCCATCCCGCGCCCGAGGCTGTCAGAGCTGCCTCCCCAGAAGCCCAGCCGTGGGATCTCCCCGGTGAGTGCCCATCCAGCACCTGCCCACAGCCGTGGGAACAGGGAAACCGCAGCCAAGAGGGAATAAAATAACAATATTAGAGTGGCCAGAGCAGCAGAGTTGTTGTGCTGGTGCTATTGGAGTAACCACGGTCTCACAAGAGCCAGTCCGTGGCGTGGTTGATGCCCTTCGCTTTGTGAAGCTGCGTTTGTGTGTTTTTCCCTAATGCTGCTTTGAGATCTTTGGCTCCCACGCTGTGAGTGCTCTGTGACTGAAGCAGGAACATCTCCTGTGTGGAGGAGATCAGAGCTTGGTTCCTTCGCCGAAGGCTGGGATGGTGAACCCAGAGAGTCCTCTAGTGGAAATGCTGCTTATCCTGCCCTGATTTCCTTGTGCCATCTAAAACTTCTCCAGGAAAATAAGCTATCCAAGAGAAAGGTCTGCTTTGGGGCCTTTCTTCATCTGCTCATATCCACCTTTGGGCAACATGACCTAACAAATTTCAAAAATAAACCAAATGAAGGAGTCGCCACTATTAGATTTTTTTGGGGGGGGCTACCTGGAGTTGAGCTGTCATAATTGGTATTTTGAAATGGAAAAAAATTCAATCCTTAGCCCCAAGTTCTTTTGAGGCCCCGTTTAGCACTTTCTCAGTATCTCTCTGGGCTTTGGGCTGTGTATGTGTTGGGGAGTTTGCAGCATTGTATCTCTGAGCCTCCTTTTGGTGTTTCTGCAGTCTTCCAAATCACAAATAAATAATAGTTGTCATTAGTTTAAGTGGAAGTAAAGTGGGAAAATTAATTTCCATCAGTCTAGATGTTTTCTCTGACACCAAGGAAATGCACCAAATGGTTTCATTTATCAGTCTTCAATCTGAATTATTTGTGTAGCCTCTGCTAATTTTATCTTAGTGGGAACTGTCAATATGGTTTCAAAGTTGGCCCTTAAATCTTCATGTGTTCCAAATTTCTCTGCTTAAAATGGAGAACATTATGTAAGATATGTCTATAAACATAATTCTTTCGGGTCAAGCTACACTTTGATCTCCAGCTCCTTGAGCTGTTGGATTGAGCTCCTTGAGCTGTTGGATCGGGAGATAAAAGGTTCTTCAGAACTGTGGTTTGAGGTTTTGTGGAGTTTATTCCTGGTTGTTCTGTTGGGTTTTTTTTCAGCACAACTTACCAAAGAGAAAAGTTCATGTGCATTTTCAGTGCTTGATGAAAACCTGAACCTGTAATACTTTTACATCTTGCAGAGATATTTTGTAGTTGTTCACTGAGTACTCATGCTGTTATTTTAGAAGTCTTATTTTGGGCTGGTTTGTATTTTCCTATATTACAAAACTGTTTAAACAGTTGAATTTCCTCATAGATGCTTCTCACTTCTGGGCAGATGGCATTTTTTGGAGAGGATGTTGGCTTTGCTCTGTGCATTAGCTAACAGGGTTGTAACTGGTTTGCAAACACAACAAGCTGTAAATCCTGAGTGTATTCCTAAGCTTTTTATTCTCTTTTTTTTTTTTTTTTCCAGATGGCAGGCATTGCACCTTTGTTTTCTATTAAGCCATCCTCACCTTAATGAAAAGTTGTAGTGTTGCTGCCTACTACACCAAGATTTGAAGAGCTGACAGGTTTCTGCAGGTAATTTAGTGTTATTCCAGGTTTAAATTAGATATTTACTGCATTTAAAATGTTAGTTCTTTTTAAAATTACTATTATTGTTATCTCTTGAGAGCAAATCTTTTATTCTGAAGTGAGCTGATGTGTTTGAAAAAGAGAAAGCTTTAAAAAAAGAGGGTTTTTTTCAAATATCCCAGTTCTGGTTTGAAAGTAAGTCTGTAATTCTACATTCAACCTCAGCATCCGATCATCAGATTGATTGTGGCAGTGGAGAAGGTGATCTACCAAGGAATCTGGTGTTGGTATTCCAGATGCTGGGAGCCCGAGTTAGCTCGTTCTGGGACTGTGTTTTTGACTAAAAGTGAGGAACGTCCCTCGTGCTGCTTTCCAGCCTTTCTTCGTTATTTCATGGCACTCCTGGCTCTGGCAGTCACTTTGAGGCTGAATTCCTTCCAGGATGTACATCTGCACGTTTCCAGCAGATGGCAAGAGATTCCCAGGCAACTCTCCGGGAAACACAGTTGTGCAGACAGAGCTTCCAGGTCCTAGTTCTCTGTTTCAGTGCCGCAGGCTGCTGAGAACTGCCCTTTCACAATTAGTTTAAGGGGGAAAAAATACACTAGCATTAATCCAAAGTACTGCCTGAGCCATCAGACACAAAGTACTGGTCTGTTTCTGACGAGGCTGACCCAAAAAACCTCCTTTTCTCCCTCCTAAATGCCCCAAGAAGGATCATTATGGCAACTACTTCTTAAAGACAATTGTTGAGAAAAGGGGGCAATCAGTACTAGTTGCACCTCAGTAGAAGACAACAGGTATCCTGTTAGTGAGTTGAGATCTCCAGCTGTGTTAGGACCTGTCAGTTTTCCAAGGCTTTAGAGATGTAGTCAGGACTAGAGTGATGGTTTCAGACTGAACTGAGCAGCAGATAAATTAATGGAGATGGCTCCTGTCTGCACACACGTGTGAGAGGTGGGTACCCAGCTCTGTGCCACTCCAGGATGGCAGTGCCTCCCCACAGGATGTCTCTGCAGCAGATCAAACCAGCACCATGTGCATCTCTTTTTTTTTTGGCCAAGGAAGAGACAAGATGTTGTTTCTGTTGAAATCCCTGCCAATGAAATCACTGAGTTCAGTGGGAACGACTTTGGGCCAAATGCCATTAAGTTTGGTTGAAAATAATAAGGCAAAGCATTAATATATTTTAACATAAACTGGAGTAAAGCATATATCCTACATAACACCAGAAATCACCATGGTAATTCTTAGTAGATTTTCTTGCTGGCTTGAATATTAGTGTTTTTCCAGCCCATGTTAAAATAGACAAAATGAATAATGTTTCAAGACTATTTTAAGCCAACACCTCCCTTACTTGTCTGTCTTATATAAGATAGAAGCAACCAGAAGTTAACTCACTTGTTGACATCTCATTAGCCAGGAAGATAAAGAATTCCATGAGCAGCCCAAGCTACATATCTTTAAAAGCAAATAAAACCAAACCTCTGTGGGTTTGTGGGGTTTTTTTTCAGGATATTTAAACAGCCTGTTCAATTTTACAATACTATATGCACTGTAATTTATAAAATAAAATATAGATCCCTCCTGTCTTTTCTCTATGTGCACATACAAGCTTGTGTTTGTAAAAATTGCACCCACAAAGATGAGGGCAGGATAATCTTCAATATATCTGTAAAAACATAGCGAGTTTAAGATGTACAGAAATAGATCTTTTATATTAGTCTGAGGCTGAAAGAAACGTAGCAATAAAGGAAGAACAGCCTGGCTGGAGCACTCTACCAGATGTTTTACAGATTACTCTGTATTTCATCACTCAGTCTTTGTTTAATCTTAAGGCTGTAGTAATTGTAGTACTGGAATAGCTCAATGGCCTATATATTATTTTGCTACTTGCAGCTATGCCTGTTCCAGCTGGCCAAAGCTGGCCAATTATCCATTAGTGTGGAATGAGAAACTGCCCTGTGCCAGCTGGTGACCCCATGAATGAACACTGAGTTTGCTGATCCTCGTGCTGCTCTCCCTCACAGACTGACCCAAGGAGCACATCCTGCAGCCTGGGTTTGTTGGTGACTGGTGTTACCCACCAACTGGGGTCAAGCTGTCTGGGCCAAAGCTATGGAGAAGAGTTTCCTTCAGAGGGTGGAGAATCTGAGGACTGACTGAAACTATCTTTTTTTGCCTAAAAGGGTTTGCAATGTGCAGTGCAAGAGTGGAACAGGGAGCCTGTGTTTGTGTGGGAGTGTGCTGGGTAATTATCACTGGGCTGTTTCCTGCCTTTTATGTAACACTCCTTGGAAGGTACAAAGGTTTGTGAAAGGGACTTAACACTCGCGCTGGTTTTCATACCTGTGGGACAAGATTATATTGGTTTTGCCTAATATGTCCTTGTGCCAAAGAGAACTGTAAAAAATCTGGTTTTCCCCTTTTCAAGTGGGGGAAAAAAGGGAAAGAGCACTGAGGATGAAGTGGAGTTGAAGTATTGCAAGAGTTAAATAAGGGGATAAGCTTCCAGAGGTTTCCAGTCTCAGAAATTAGGGATATTTGGGTTTATCTTTTTGGACCAATCTTTTCACAGAACAATGAACACCCAATAACATCTGATTAGTCCTGTTGGTGCTATATTTTGTGACAGCCTGGGCTTGACTGTCCTCAGATTTGTTTTTACTCCACAGGAGTTTGGAAAAGGCACAGCAGTGACACAAAGCTGGTCTGAGGAGGGAGCAGATCCCTGGTGCCTTATGTAACAAGGGGCTTAGATCTCCAGTTCATCTCATTTAGGACACACTGCCTTCCTCATCTCAGCTACCAAATCCACCCAAAAACACGTGCTCGTTGCCAAAGTTTTATTCAGCTTTCATTAAGAACAATGAGCTATGTCTGTAGCTTATATTGCACACAGTGTTATTTTAGTGTCCAACAGGCTTTCAGCCATTGCCAGTGCTTGTAACCATTGCTGTAATAAAGAGGGCAGGAGGGAGTTGCTTCAGATATATTTTCTCCTAAACAAAGATATTCTCAGAAACTTTCAATAAGCTTGTTGTTGTCTGTTCTGCTTCAGAGCTGAACGTACAGGGTGCTGTTTTCCTCCTAATGGGAAGTGCTTTTTTAGGTTAACGACTGGGAGTATTTCAAACCAGAGCAATCGTATTAAGTGTTTTGTTGTCCCAACAGCAGAAGCCTCATTGAGTGAAATTGGTTTCGCTACATTGTCTATTGGATTAGCAAACTGGTTAGGAACTGATGGGAGAGCTTTTCCTTTGACTGGGATAAATGCTCTCATTGCTACCCAGACACAGGACAGACATCTCTGTATTTTAACCTCTTAATAGTGCTCTCACTGCTCAAACCAGTATCTTGCTCTTCTTCATCTTTCACCCTGTGCTTTCTGATTCCTTCCAGCCTCTCGAGGCAGCAGCTCTTTTAGCCGTCAGTACAGCAGTTTGCAGAAGTGCCCCCCAGAAAGCTCTCCTGAGCACACAAGGGCACTTCCACCCTCTGCTGGTAAGGCCAGGGGAGAGCTTGACAGGCCCTTGGGCCCTGAACAGGCAGGATGTTGTTATGGGATAAAATCTCTGGGGTTCTTTTGATTGTCCTTCCAATGCATTTCATCTTCCAGTTCAATAGTTGGAATGTCTGTTTTGTCAGTTTACAGAAGCTCCAATGTCTGTATATGTACATTTTATTAACACTTCACATTTAGAATGATTACATTAACACATAGCCCACTCCTTTTCTCACAGACACTCCAGTCCATAGAGCAGAACTATAAATTGCTGAAAGGAACACAAATGCTTTCAGGTGCCTTTTGATCTGTCACAGACTTTTTTTTTTATGACACTAGTAAAACCCATCCAAAGTCAGCATTCAATTGACACCAGATTTGGCTTATTTACTTTATTAAGGGCATCATGAAATTAGAGTTGAATAGGGAATTGCCTTTAGATGTTAATAGATCTAAAGTACTAGTGTCTGAGGATTTTTAAATATGATGATTTTAAATGAAAAAAAAGAAAGTATATCACATGCAAAAGTACAGCAGATTCAAATTTATGCAAAGCTCCAATCAATTCACCACACTCCTGTACTGAAATGTCTCCTTAGAAGTTTGAATGGCATCTGAGTTTTCTGTTTCTGGCTCTGGAAACAGATTTAAGAAAATCCCACTCTTGCTGAGGGAGGTGTTTTGTCCTGTGCTACTCATGCAAGTGCAGTGGCAGTAACCAGAATCCTGTTCTCCCCTCTGACCACCTGGGTCCTGGGATGGCCACGGTGCCATCTGTAGCTCACAGGGCGCTCTCCTGACCGCCTGCAACCTCCTGAGATATTTCTGTGCTTATTTGTGAGTCTGTGTGCATCACTGGGGTAGTCTGGCGTTCTGGCTCGGGGGGTTTCTGAGGAGATGGCTGCCACCTCTGCCTTTGATCAGTCACACTGAGCTGAGCACCTTGAAGATCTGCAGTGAAAGTGCAGAAAACCCTCCCTAAATAAATCTTCTGGAGCAGTCAGCAGGACACGCAGCCTGTGACTGTCTCCCAGATGGAGAAGCAACTAATTTTGTCCAATAACCCCATGTGATCAGTCAGTTGGCTGCAGTGTAAGGAGTTATGTCAGGTGCACAATTACAAACTATTACTGCAGAAGTAATTAGATTAGACATTGCCTTTATAATATCTGCAGCCACCTCCTTGCTAATTACTCCAAATAACCAGCCAACTAGAGGGCTTTGTTCTCTGCTCTTCAATAACTTTAATTTCAAAATCATAGATTCTTTTCTTATGGTTTATACTCTGCAGGAACTGGCTGTGAATATTTCTTCAGTTGGATCCAGTCAATAACTTCACTCTTAGCAGAAGACACTGACCCTGACAGGCAACATAATAAACTCATAACTGGAGAAACCTGCAGGGTACAGAAAGGCTGGACTCTGCTTTCCCAGCACTGATTTCAAACCAAAGGTTATTTCTGATTTATGCAAGTGCAACAGAGAACAAAGAGGTACCCTGGCCTTTCTAAAGTTCTCTCGTGGGGATGGATCAGGGACAAAGCAACGACCTAGTAAGGAAAAGGCATGATAAAGTCATGCTTCTGCTGGTTTTATTCCACTCTGCACCTAATCATTATATAAAACAGTAAGAATGATTCAGAAGAGAGCAGGAAGGGTTGAATTTCTTGGGGGAGAAAGTGATTATGAGAAAAAACACACTTTGGGGAAAAAAATAGTGTATTTCTGTAATGTAGCATTGCATCAACATCAGGAACAAACAGCAAGAAAAATAAATTAGAAAGAGGAGAAGCAGGAGGGGAAAAAAAGAAGCCTGATTACCTGATATTGAAGGAGATGCAGCTTTCCATTATCTTTCTGGATAAGGTGGCAGTTGAGTGATACTTTGCTTTAATTCAGTGTGTGAGAGTCTCAGAAACCGTGGCAAATACCACCAGGAAAGTACCCGTTGGATGCACTTACCCAGTCGGAGGATGAGAGTTTCTGCCTCTCCTGGAGGCTTTGTCTTCTGTAAAACTTGGAGAAGCCAATATCATTAAAGCAATTCTGGAGATGATGCAGTGCAGGGTCCTAACTGGGGTTCCCCAGCAGGTCAGTGCTGAGATCTGGAGCAGAATCCGGGTGTGTCAGTCCAGGGCTGGGCTGGGGAGGGCTCTGTGGGGCACTTACAGCTTCGTGTCAGTTTGGGCTTTCCAGCACTCCGTTGGCTGACAGTTCTTCCATCATAACAGAAACTAAAGACTGAGGTGAACCTAAACCTGACTTGGAGTGGAGCATATTTGCTATTACAGGTCAGTTCAAGACCATTAGTTTTTCTTCAGAGCATTCTCTTACTTCGCTGATCCTGAACCAATCTTACTCTCAGTTATAAATCAGTGCTGCACGTATGAAATCAAACCATGTCACTAAGTTAAGGCAGGAGGAATGTGTCCATGCTCCCCTGGGATCAAATGGTTCTTTCATCGTTATTGCAACTATTAATCATCAGCCACCTCGTTCAAGATCCCCATTTGCAAGTCCCAGCAAAGCTCTTCTCTTACCTACATCTGCTTAGTCCCTGCCCACTCTCCTATCACAACTCTCAGCCCCTTGCTTTGCCTCCTTCCTTTCTTCTCCCTCTCATTTCATATTTGCTTTTGGGTCAGTCTCTATATTTAAAAACAAACCTCTCACTTCCAAGGCAACAAAGTCTTCTAAACAAATTTCCCCTTTTTAGTGTCTCACATTGGCTTCCTACACGAGCAACACTTCAGTGGGTTTAATCCATAGCCCAATATATTTACTGGGGAGATTTTAGAGATCAGTTGTGAAGCCTGTTTGTTGTGAGTACTGTGGTCATTTGCTGAGTTCACTGCACTTATTTACACAACAAAGTGCTATTTTGCATGAGTTGGGTCTAGTCCTGACTTAAGGAGTGTTTGAGGACCTACAGATTTCCTTGTTGGATAATGGAAGGGAAGAGCCGTAACAGATCAGGTCAGCCTGGAACAAAAACAGCACAAATATCCAAAGCAATGGAGTAACTTAAAGCCAGTTGTGAATTCTTTTTAGTATTTCATTCAGCCATTTGGGGACGGATTCAAAAAGGGTATTTTCAGAGGCACACATGGTAGAATCTCTCTGACAGCCAACAGAACAAATTCTAGAGTCCTTCCTGAAAATGGAGTCCCAGTTCCTTCCTTATGAAGCACCTTTAAATTTCTTCCCAATCCAGCATAGGAAGCCTGAGCTTTCCCTCTGTTTCCAAATCACTGTTATATATTTGGGGCCTATTAAACTAATAAACATTTCTGTGTTTAAGTGTTTAAACTTTCATTAGCTTTGATCTGAAATGTAATACAGTCATTATTAACAGTTCAGTAGAATTTGATGTAGTATATTTTATTTCATGCTGTGACTAAGAGCACTGAATTTTTTCAGTATTTTATCCAAGACAAATAATATTTTAAGAAAAACCTCCACTCCCCTCTATTCTTTTTTATTTTGTTCATGAGATTTTTCTGATTAAAAACTCCAACTCTCCCATTACTGTTAAACCTAGACCATCCCACAGAAGGCCAAAGGCAGATAATCACTCATGTGCAGAAGTGAGGAATTAACTCTTTCTTACAAAAAAGGAAATTATCTGAGTGTGAAAAGCCAAATCTTCATTACTGATCAACCCTTGAAGGGGAGGAAAACCATGGTGATTTAAGAGTTAAACTTTTGCTACAAATATGTACATATGAAAAATTGTCTCATGGTATGGCAGGAAGGAAGGAGCTGGGCTGGCACAGCACAGTTCTTACTGTATCAAATCAGATCAGCAACCAATTGCTGCTTTTACTGGGAATTGCTTGACTTCAGAAGTGTCTTGAGCTCGTTGGAAAATCCTTTGAGATGGCTGGATCCAGTTTGAGGCAGGGGTGGTGCTCAGTCTGTAGCTCTGGCCACGGCTGTCCCCAGTTCGGGGTCTCACATGGTGTAAGCGACCCAGTAGATGACGTTGACTGCTGCGAAGGCCGCTGGGAACACGGCTCGGGCGTAAATGTCAATGGTGTCGGCGTCGATGGGCTTGAACAGCGACTTCAGCCCAGTCTTTTTGTCCAGTTTCATCCCTTGCTGCCGCTTGGTCTCTCCGGTTTCTATTTCTATTGTGCCGTACGACCCAGGCAGGCTCCTGGGAATTCGGTGCTGCCTGTTGGAAATGGCCAGTTCCTGGTTCACACCGGCTATGGAAAGGGAAAACAGAACAATGGCGTTCTTCACGTTGATCTGCAAGGGAAAGAGGAGAATAAGAGTGTTTCTGCCTCTCCTGAAGGGTTTATTTTTCTTCAAAACTCAAAAACATGGGTAAGAAATCAGCATCATCACAGCAATCTTGCCGAGGATGCAGTGAAAGGCCTCAGGCACCGAGATTCCCCAGGGAGTACAGGGCAAAGGCAGGGCCAGGCCACGCTGCAGGGGCACTGCTCTGCCACAGTCCTTCCCACATCCCCTCACTGACCTCTGCACTCTGCCTCCTCGCCTTGATCTTGTTCTTCTGCTTCTTCATGTAGTCGGCGTTGAAGTGCGCGAAGGCGTATTCCACCAGCGCCGCGAACACGAACACGTAGCAGATCCAGAAGTAAACGTCCAGGGCCTTGATGGCAGAGGCTCGAGGCAGGGAGGAGCGGGCACTGACCATCAGCGTGGTCATGGTGAGGACGGTGGTTATTCCTGCAGGGAGCAGGACAGAAAGTGGATTTGCTGATATATTTATTATACCTGGAGACTTTTACTACTAATCTCAAGCTGAGGCCGTTTTCACAGTACAAATACCGTGGCTCCTGATTTTCAAATCAGAGAAGCTTGTAAAAAGCTGCATTTGTATAAGGCAGCTTTGGACAAGTCATCCTTGGTTTTGTTCTAGATCAGGGCAAACCAAACCCAAAGACTTAACCCTCCAACACTTTTGCATCTGGGCTGGCAACCCTTACTCAGACAAACAGATCCACAAGCTCCAGGAATATTTTTTTGCCACTGTCCCAATTCCTTCAAATGAATTCTTTCACAGATCTGCCTCACAGTCATTACTGCTTTTAACCCTCTTTAGGTGGTTATTTGCTGTTCTTTCCTGAGGCAGCTGCTCTGATAACATGGCAGAAATTAAAACGGGAGGGAAGCCTTCTAAAGGACCATCTCTTCTGCAGAAGTAAACAGAGTGGTCATAAATGCACCTTCATGGAGGGTGGGGGTTATCAGAGAGCAGAATTCCAACCCAAGCACTGCCTTCCCTGCCAGTCCCCCGAGGCACTGCTTTACCTAAGGACACCCTGGCAGGCACAGCTGACTGGCTGATCCAGAAGGACACCCACGACATGGCCACCAGGAGGATGGAGGGGACATAGGACTGGATGATGTAAACTCCTCGATTCCGCCGCAGGTGGAAGTGGAGACTGAGCCTGGGAAACTGCCCTGCTGGAAAAAAAGAGCAGGCAGAGAAGACTCTGGCTGCGTGAATGACAGTCAAAGTGATACTCAAAATGACATTTCTGTAATGACACAGAGCTCTGACATCTTCTGGACAGGGATCACAAAAAGCTTTCCTGAGTGGTGTTCGATCAGTCTCCATAAGCCCTGCACGAGGTGCTGCAGCTTCACCAGCTAAGAATAGGTCAAATGATTTGTCTCAGGTCATATCAATGCCAGATCTGAAAATAAAATCATGAGTCTTCTCAAATAACAGTATTGCTTCAAAATGTGTACTGTCTTATCATCTGCTGTAGAAAGTCCTCCAGATACTAAATTTAGATTTTTTAAAAGGCCAAGTTAATTTCAAACTCAAAAAAAGAGCTTAGAGGAGATGTGCAGCATAAATGAGAATCTGAATACATGAAAGAGGATGAAAAATCAGCAGGAAAGAAATGACTCCAATCTTGTACAAACATTGCAATAAGCCCAGTGATAGACATACACACCACTGACTTCTACTGGGTAGAATTAGACTGATCTGACTGTACGTCATAAGCTTCGTAACATCAGGGCTAATGGAAATTTTTCTTGATCTGAAGTCGCAAATTAGGTCAAGAAAATGTGAGCTGTACCTCAAGTGTTTTTTGTCAAGTGCTGTCTGGCTACTCCACACAGTATTTTGCCAGGCAGAGCTAAAGGACCCAACGTGCTACAGTGGCTACCTGGAGGCTCAGCAAGGGATGGCACTTTTCACAAGTGTAAGCTGAAGAAAACTCTTATCAGACACCTGACAGGTTCTTAAATTGGTTACTTAAGAAGAAGGATTTTCTGTTATAGATACAGGAGATTTCCCTGTGCTGGAACAAGTCAGATACTGTCCCTGAACAGAGGAGAGATCCTGTTACCAGATTTGAAGTTCATAATTTCTGTTGTGAACTGGTAGTTGGTGATGGTGAACTGGGCGAGCTGCAGCTTGTCCAGCCCGTGGATCTCCTCCTGGTTCTCTGACCAGTGATACACGATGTCCTCCGAGGAGTAGCCATCTGCCAAAAGGAAGCTGAATGAACACCAGGTTCAAGGAATCACAGGGGATTAGAGGACTCACAGGGGAAGTTTTGGACAGGATAAAGTGGCATTATGGCTAATTGCCTAGAAAACAAAGTTGGTGCTAAAAAAGAGAAACTGGCATCAATAGGCACAGGGATCTGCTCAAAAACTGCTGCTCCCAAATCTCTGGAGCCCTCAAGGACCTGTAGGCTCCTTGATCCAAAGTCCAGATTCGTTGCCACAGACTGGGTGGCCCCTGCTTGTGTCAGTGGTGGGTTTCATTCAGAAGTGTTAATGCTCATGGGATTTACACACTGGTCGTAGATAAACTACAGGTTGGGCAAAAATATAAACTCATTCTTCACCCTCCTTTGTGAGTACAAAGGAATTAAGCCAATCCAGGCAGCATTCTGATGGATTTCTGTGTCACGGATACAGGAATGCCAAGGCAAGCTAAGCAGCTATGTAAAGGTTAGTCACAATGGCTTTCATTAAAAGCAGGGAATTCTTCCTTTTTCTTATGAGTTAAAAATAGCACATCAAATTTTGCCTGTGGGCTTCTCTGCTTGTTCTCCCTGGATTTGATGCAAACCTCAGTAATGCCAGTGACTGTCACAACTACACAAGGTTTGACATCAAGCACAGAATTCCAGACATTTGTAACAGGACTGCTTGTTGTTCATTATCACTACACTGAATCCTAGAGTTTAGGACTGGGCCAGAGCTGATCTGGTGTTGAAATGTCCACTGTTTAATGCCCAGCACAGGGAATGAAGGGATTCCTGTTTGTTCTGGATCTCAAGGCACCCCTTCTGCCCAAAGCAGAACCGTCCCAGCTCGCTCCCATATCCCAGTCCCACATGCACAGGCTTTCCAGCAAACCCAGGGGTACTCAGCCCTTACAGCTCTCCAGATCCAACATGCATTCCTGCTCGTCCATGGGGTACTTGGACAGGTCCATGTCGCAGGCCACTGTTGAGGTAATCCTGTTCCGAGCAACGGGAACGCCAGTTAGGGACATTCAGACAGAGCCTGTTCCTCTGAACTCAAAACACTGACTGGAAAGCTTTGAAACCTTTATAGCAATGAAGGGAATTATTTTCAAAGTCCTTATGGCTGTTGCCTTTACTGAGTCTGTGGGAAACCCAAAGGCAGGGAACTGAAGATAAGTCAAGTGACTTTAATGTCAGAGGACGCTTCAGCCACTTGTCACAATGAAAAGGAATTTTCTGATTCCATCTGCCACCTTTCACTGTCCCCAAGATCCCTACCAATGCCTTAATTGGAATTTTGGGCTTACAATTTCAAAGGTGCACATTCATCATTTTGTGGAACATTACCCAGTTAACTTCCAGTACAGTTACTGAAGTCCAGCCACAGCACTCCTCCAAGGTGAGGAAATGATTTTCTTCCATATTACATTAACAACTGTTTTATGAAACCATCCCAGGAAAACAGTGGTCACTCTACAGTCTGTTCCAGGAGTAGCACACAATAGAGAACACTCAATCTCTTTCTCACTCACCTGATGCTGTATAAGATGACTCCATCTGGCTGGAGCCTGATAAGTTTGTTTTCCACAGTCACATCATGGAACCAGGCAGATTTGGCATTGACTATGAAAGTGTCTGGCAACCAGAGCTTGTCCACAAACCTGCTGTCTAAGCCCAGAGTCTCGTTGGTGTGGTTGTACGACAGGCGGTCGTCTCGCCAGCTCTGGTGCAGAAACACTGTCATGGTGTATTCCTGTGACAGGAGAAAGCCCAAGTAAGAAGTGATGCTGAACAAACACAGTGCTGATGTCTTGGGACTTGGCCAAAAATCATTGTATTAGCCTGGAAGCACATTATCTGCTTCCAGTGCAAATAAGTATTTTTATACTCAGTCCACCAGAGAGCTGCCCAAGCATTTGAATGTCTGTCATGCTTCTACCATGGATAATTCAAACTATCAAAAACTGGTTCAACATCACTGCTACACATAATACATTGCAAGAGTTTGTATGTGTCAAAAAAGAACAGTACAGCTTTTGGCTTTGAATGTTTTTTAGAGCAAAACTGAAGACTCTGATACCGTACCATGTTCACCTCTGAGATGTGGTCAATGCTGGCTACCTCGATGGCCAGAGCCACGTTAACGGGGGGACCTGGGGAGAAGGGTTGAATGGGGTCATTGACATCATCACAGGACCTACACAAATATAAATGACTCAAGATTTCAATTCTTTCAGAGAGAGAGAGGGTTCAAAAAGGGTTTTCCATTATAAAGTACACTCTCCAAGTAGAACCTACCCTAAAGCAAGGGATTTAAATCTTTTACTGATTTTTACCTCCATTTCCAATCTCACTTCAGTGATAAAGGGCATGAGACACAATCACAGCTAATGAAAACTATGGAATCCTTTCTGGAAATCACACTATCTAGTTTAAGACAGCATGAATTCAAGCAGATGCAGGAATTATCACCATTTAATGTAATACAAAATTCCTTCAACTTAAATGCCAGTGATTTAAGAACTGTATCAGAAGCCTGTGTTGCTGTTGTACAGTCTGTCTCCTGTCAAAATCATCCAAATTGTTGATGGTTATTTTCCCAGTATCCAAGTAAAAGATAATCATAACCTCTGAATCATGTGAAGGATGAAGTTCACATGAACATCAGAGGGTAGAGGGACTGTAAGAACAAAAGAGGCGTTATTGTCCAAGCCTCACCTCCAATCCCAGGCCTGAAATTCCGTGCGTAGCCTTTCATTAAGTCATCCAGGTTGGGCAGCCAGGAGATTTCGATGTTGGAACCAATGTAGTCTCCAATGTCACTCATAGCTCTGGGGAAAGGAGAGAAGTGTCCTTCGAAACTTGCCCATGTTTACAAACAGCAAAACAACAGAAAATGGAAGAGGGACTTCTCTCACACCAGAGACCACGTGTGGTATAATCAGCTGCGTTGGAAATTTAGTGGGAAAATACCGTGTATAGGTAGGAAAACCATTTCAGATATTTCTGTTTAAATCAAAACATACTTCAGGCAAGACTGTGGCCTCTTTCTGAGCATACTTCTAGAAGTTTTTTCCTTTTTTAAAACAAACAGTAGGAAAAATAGATTTATAAACTTAAGAGAAAACGTGAGGGAAACCAAGACACTCTGTATGCTGCCTGAAGTGCATCTGTGGCTGCTGGAATGCAGCTGTGCCGCTCCCAGTGAGCACAGAACAGCTGAGCTCAGCGAGGCTGGGGGGCTGGAAACGTGGGGGGATCACAGGAGGGGCTGCACATCTGCAGTGGGGGCAACAGGCAGCAGCTTTGGTGCTGTGGGGTTGGTGCTCCTGCCTCAGCCCCCTCCCAGCCACACCCTCTCTGAGCTGCCAGCCATGGGCTTCTTGCTGCCCAGTGCTGCTCCTGGAAGGCTTTAGCTCAGGTTCTGGTGGTCCTTTTCCACCTCCTGGCAGCTGCCAGCCCCTCAGCCCTGCTCCAGGCAGTTATGTGGATGTTCCACCACCTCTTACAAACAGAGGCAAGGTTGTCTTGTCTCCACTGTCTGTTTAAACTGAGCTGGCAGCCTTCACGTGCAGATCTGTGCCTGACAGCACAGGGAGAGAGAAACCAGGGGCTGGGACAGCATCTGTCACAACTGTTTGCAAAGGGAAGAACTGCCAGTGGTTTGAGAGGGCCTGAATGCAAGTGCTGCATCAAAGTACCTGCCTGAGCACTGGCTCAGCACCTTCCACTGAGCTCAGCAATAAATACTCCATTTGGGGGATACACCTGGCTGGTAACAGGTCAGAAACTCCCCTGGAGGGCTGCAGGGGGAGACACCACAAACACACCCTGCCTTGGCACTTACATAACTTGGGCTGTTCATGTGACATTGACCCACATACAGCACATGGGTTTGCTCTCCAAAATATGCCAGCCTGGGCACTCAGCTCAGCACGTGCAGTTGCTGCCAGCACGGGAGCAGAGCCTCCTGCAATACCAACTCCTCCTCCCACAGGGGGCTGAAAGAAAACTCTTCGACTGCCCTGGTCAGAAAATTCTTCTCTCGTGTACAGAATCAATTATATAAGGAGGAGTTCTGGGATTACAGTGTACAAATGTAAGTTCTGAGCAGCAGAGACGCTGAGGGCTTGCATTAGTGGAGCTGTCAAAGCTTGTGTGACCTGACAGCACAGGGACGCTGCTCCAGTGAAGCTTCATTACTGCCCAGAAAACCTTACATTAAATTGCATTTGTAATATTTCCTTGCCACGAGCACAGTGCTCTGTGTTCATCTCAAGTGACTATCCCAGCCACTTCTCAGGTTCCTCCAGCTCTTCTGAGTAAGGATCAGAGCCACGTTTTCAGCTGCATAAATTGGAACAACATAATTGATTTAGACAAGGGCTTTGAAGATTTGTAACAAATGTTGACAGAGGTTCTTTCCTTCTTTATTGGGTCTCATCAACTATATCAACACTTCTTTCTATCAGACTGCTCTTCTCTGTGTGCTGGTCTTTCAGTCATCCAACTGTCAGTATTCACTTAAATTACAGTTTCTTAATCCACGGCAAATTTGTTTAAAAATGTGCTTAATTGTAAGTCTCAGCCATAGGTATGGAATGGCGTTCCTAATGAGAGTAAACAACTCCAATATGCCTGAATTGAAATATCTGCCTGAAATCTCTTTGCCTTTTCCACAGGAGATGGTGCTTTGCAACTCCTGCTGCTGAAAGTGCCGCCAGTTCTGAGAAGTGTTTTGCAAACAGAGCTCGAGTCAGAAGGTGAGTGCCCTGGAGTGATCTCCCTCGTGTGCTTGATCATCTGTTTTGACAAAGCACTTGGTGTGCAGCAGTTCCCCTGTCAGGGCTCCATTTTACTGGCATTAAGGAGCTAAAAGGAAGTTAAAATGCTGAGAGTCGGGTTAGAAACCGTGGGCTGTAGCCTGCCATGTGTTTTAAGCAGATTACAATCTAGAGGGAGTTTTACTTAAATATCCATGACACAATTAAAATAAATCTCGTTTCTATTATTAATGAAGCCTTAGGGTCAGATCATCAGTGTAACAAATGTGCTGAAGTTAGTGGAGCTATGTGCACTTAAATACCAGGGGGGCTATTAAAGTATTAGAGCTGCAATAACTTCCTGGGCAGATTTCCCATGCTGGGGTACCTCCTTTGAGCCATTCCTCTAGACTCCTGCACACCCAGGGCTTTGTGGGACAGTTTCATTCACCCGTGATGAGCAGCTGGGATAAAATGTTATTCATTCTTGTACCTGAAAAAAAGGAAGGCCAGCACAGAAAAGATGCACTGGAAGGGATTAAGTTTTCATAACGTAAGCAGGAAAGATGAAAAGAAAGGAAACTCCCATTACTTGATTCAGCAACTTCCCTGCCCCACATAAGCTGCTGCAAGGCTTGTTTTAGTAAGAAAAGGGCTTTGTAAAATTAAGGGAGTGATCTGCCAAATCCAAGGGGTAAAAGAGCTCCTCCAAAGCTTATCTTTAGTTTGCACCAGGCCAGCCTGGGGAGCCTCTGGCTGAATGGCAACAGTCATGTGGACTCCTGTCACTCTGGAAGTCATTCCCAAATCTAAATCTGAAGGAGGTGGGTTTTCTCCCACACTCTGGCTCTGTACACATCTCATTTCAAGCAGATATTTTGGAGAATATATTTGCATCTGCTCATATCTGGAATTTAAGCACTGGGAGAACTTCAACTGAGCCCATTGTTAGCAGCAGAAAATAGATTACTGCTGTTTAAATGATGAAAGGAACAGTGAGTTCTCTTGTCCATTAGACAAAGGGGAAAGGAAATCCCATGGACTAACTGGGAAAACCTATGGAGTTCTTCTTTCCCTAATAAAGCTGCTCTTGACATCGTTTAGGGAAGCAACTCCAAGCAATGAATGTCAAATGACAGAGCAAAGAAATGCATCTCCTTCAGAGTTGAGTGCAGTCAGTTCTAGAACAAAAAGTACACGTATCCCCAAATCCTTTCTATCTGAGCTGACACCTTCCTCCCAGCTGCTGCAGCACCATTGCATCCCACCAGTGTGGAGGGGTCTGGAGGAGCAGCATCAATCCCTGGGGCAGCACATCTTGAAGGGCTTGTCAGGCAGGTGAGGCACCGGCCTGTCTTTGCTCTGTGCCAGAGCACGGCTTGAAAAGGGGTGCTGGAACTGCACCACTGACCCCAAATCACACCCAGCAAGAGGCAGTCTGGGGGTTCCATGGGAGCACTGCAGCAGGGATGGCACTGGCAGTATTTTTGCCCAGCAGTGCCAGGATCTCTGGGAGCAGTGCAAAGAGCTCGGCAGCATCGCTCAGTCGGCGGCCAACGAGGCACCAAGCTGAGGTCACACTTGCAGGGAGGGTGCACTGACCTTCTGACAAACAGAGCAGAGGGGTGTGGAAAATCACTCTTTGCATCTCCTGTTTCTCCTTTAAATCTGCTAACCTGATTCTTTTGGGGACTGTGACATAGTTGTTATAGGAAGCATTTATGCTGGTAGATGGAAAAGCCAGTTTGACTGAAGGACTGGGGTGGAGAACATTTCATTTTTTATCAGGTGAAGCATTTAGGGGCAAATGTCCCAGGTGTCATTGCCACTGAAGAAAACTTTTTCTTGGGGGAAAGACAAGGAATATCCTGCAAGGTCAGAGAACAATCTGGCCTCTGTCAAATTCCAGGATTATCCAGAGCAGTGTGTGTATCCTTCCCATCTGCCATTCCTGACTTTAAGTGAAGCTCACTGTAAATATGTTTTGTATTTTGAAATGTAATTGAAAAGGCATTAGGCTTAATTCATGGCAACCTCTAGAACATCAAAGCCTCTCTGTGAGTTTTAAGCTACAGAAAATGGACCATTCTTTGCATATATTCACGTGTTAAAGCTGCTCTGCTTCCACGAATAGGCTTAGGGAGACACGCAGCAGAAGGACAATTAAATGCAAGTGTATAGAAGTGTCATTTAACATAGAAGAGTCTTAAATACAACAGATACACCTATTTTTAATTAGAAAATTAAAATCTGTTTCGGTAAAGAATTACAAAGTAATGGACAGAAACCCCCAAACTCCTCTCAGTGGTGCTCCTTCCCCACACAAATGAAGAAATGTTTCCCCAAGTGTCTCTCTGCAGATGATCTCATGCACTGTGGCACATTTCTTCTTGCAGCATCCACAGCATATCAAGCCCTGGTAAAATAATGGAAGCCACAGTCTTTGCCCCAGAGATCTGCCCATCATACCAATGGCAGATTTCTTGCCACTAATCACTGTCTCGAGAAGACAAAAAATTACTACTTTTGAAAAATGTTTACCTGAAAAAAATGTGCTGACTGAGGTTGAATTTGGCTGGTTCCCTTCAGTCTGAGGTTGAATTTGGCTGGTTCCCTTCAGTCAAACGGCAAACATGACAGAGAAATTGCTTCAAACACAGCTAAAGCACCCTGGAAGCATATTCCCAAATGCTCTGAGGGAACAGCATTTCCCTGTGTGTGTGTCCCCTTCCCTCCTCTGCCAGACCAGGACAGTAATTTCAGTGGTAGCTTTGCCTTTGGGAAGTCCCGTGTCCTACCACTGCATTCCAAAATCACCAAACTGCTCTCCCTTTGTGGAATATGTTTTTCTTACACCTGCCAGTTTGCAGTGCACAGAACTCACAAGCAGAGAATTCAGGGGCTTTGGATGGCCTCTGTCATCAAAACTGCAAGTCACATTGCATTTAGAAAACAAAATCAGAGCCTTCAAACGGCAGTTTTGCCCATTATCACACTGCTTTTCATAAAAGCATCTCGTACCAAAAATACTTTTACTGATGCAAGGAGAAAATTTTGCTCTAGTTCCATGTAACTGATCCCAATTACACATGTTAGCAGGGCTACTCCCCTTTTACAGGATTAAACAGTGTCCTGCCACAGCCACACTAAATCCTGAATCTGCAGAAAACTGCTGTGCCAAACAGAGCGGCTTCCCTTGACCATGGAATGTCTCACACTCTGGCACATTTGGAAAACTACAGAGTGAGCAGTTGGAATTTCAGAAGTTAGAATTTGCTTTGCCTGACTCTCTGCCACGAGTAGATGTATTTTTAACCAACAACTCATCACTATTGTGTAACGGGAGGAAGAAAGTCAAGTAACCAGGGAATTAATCCAAATATAAAATACTGTATCCAACAAATTATGGGTTGCACATATCCTGGCAGTGGCTGTGCCTGGGAGCAGACCTTGGAAGACAGAGGCTGAGAAGACTCTTCTTTAAAATTCTATTTTTTTCTTCTTTTTACTCAAACATCACTTTTCAACCCAAAGCCTCAATGCTGGCCCAAGTGCAGGAGAGAAACAGGATCCCTGAAATCACGGGCAAGGTCTGGGTGCCCTTCGGCCACGAGCAGCATTTCCCCTGCCTTCACTGTAACGCTGGCTTGCTTTGGAGCACGAGCATGTCAGGGTCTGACCCTGGATAACAGGCTCAAGGTCACAGGATAAATCATCATGTCAGTCCTGACTAAGAGCAGTTGACTGGACACTTCCTCTAAGCATGATCCTCTTCCTTCCCAGTGAAAAAATCAGATCTCCCTGATTAATTCCAAAAAGTGTAACAGCAATGTTCTGTCTTACTCCAGTTACCACTCTGCCTCTTCCACTCCTCCGAAGGTACGGGCGATGCCCGTGAAGCAGAAGCTGTAAGACCCCTTAAATGCCACAGCCCCCTCTGCTCTGGAGGGTTTGGGCATGTTTTTACATGCAGCAAGTTCTTTTTTACACCCCCTTCTATTTTCATTGCGTAATCATGGCAAGCTTTCTCCACATCCAGCCTCCAGATCTGGAGAGAATCTCTGGAGCCCGTGGCTGGTTGCCTAGCTAACACCTTCGGAGGAAATGGGGCTGAGCTGCACACATGCAGCCTTCAGACAGACATCCTTCTTTACAATTCGGCATTTTAAGCAATGGTTGGCGTTCTCCAAACGTTTTTTCCCCCAAAGATCTCTGACAGGCTCTTCCTGGTATCCTGGGTTCAGGAGACTTAATGAACCCACTAGAAAGGCATGGCTGCATTTTGGGGTTTTAACGGTACCCGTAGAGGCCCCAAGCAAAGCTGTTCAGCTCGTACCCCACTGGGTTTGTGGAAGAGGTTCGAGTTCAAACAGGCCCCTGCAGAGCTGCTGGAGGGGCTGAGGCTGTGCTGGGATGTGCAGTGCCTCACAAAAAGTGATTGCCCCCAATTTAGAGTAAGTGCCCTCGGGAAAGCCATTCCAGGGGCATCCTGTTAAACACACAGCCCTTGATTAACCCAAGAAAGTGCTGCTCAGCTGGCAAAAGTGCACCTTCAGCAAAGAAACGAAGAAAGGAAAAATAACAAACAGAGGAGGCACATTAAAGAAACTCTTGAATCGAGAGCCCTTTTCTCCTGCACGCTCTCTCGGAGCAGTCCTGGCCCGCGAGTGCACAGAGCACCCCTGGGCAAGAGCGGGAGCCCCAGCCAGCCCTGGCACCACTCACCCCACCGAGAGAACGGCTGCCCGAGGCCAGGCTAAGAAAGAACAATAGGATGTGTTCTTACCTGATACACCTGTGCTGTTGGGTGCACAGTAGAACCAAGGCAGGAAAAACCCAGGTAAGAAATTCCATTTTACTCCCATTTATTAGACAGCGGCGACCAAAACCCAGGTTCCCTGGCTCTCCTGGCAGCTCCAAAGCTCCAGTGGCGTTGCCATCCTTGCCTGCTGCGCTAAGTTGAGGCTGAGTTTAAAACGATGGATGGTTGCTCAGCAGCAGCAGCCCCCACAATCTCCACAGTGCCCGGGAGCCATGCGGGCAGCCCGGCACGGGCAGGGAGCAGGGCAGCTCCGCTCCGCTCTCCTGCTCTGCTCTGCGGGTGGCTCAGTCCCGCCCGGCTCCGCTGCCCTGCTCCCGCATCCCTCCCCTGCCGCGGGCTCTTCCTCCGGCCGCCCTGCCCGCCCGCGAGGCTGCCTGCCGAAAATAACCTCCGAAAGGATGGATTAATCCCACGGAGCGGGGTGGGAGCAACTCAAAGTGCTCCGGAGCCACTCATGTCCTGCGCGCATCGTGCCAGGGAGGAGCAGGAGGAGCTCCGAGGGCAGGGGCGGCCGGGCCGGGCGCGCTCGGGGACGCGGAGCCACATGTGAACGGCGGGCACGGCCGCCCCCCGCCGCCCCCCCGGCACATCCCGGCGGCACCCGGGCACCGCAGCTGCAGCCCGGCTTCCCGCAGCGCTCCGGGAAACCGGGAATGCAGCCGGGGGCTGTGCTCAGGGAAACTGCCGCCTCCCCGCCGCTTACGCGCCGTCCCGGGCCGGGACCGCCGGGAGGGGCACGCCCGGGGCCGCGAACTTCTGCCTCGCACCCGTGGGCTCCTCGGGGGCTGCTCTGCACTGGGACACTGCCCTTGCGCCGCTCCATCCCGGGCTGGCATCGTCCGCCTTCCGCCGCTCGTGCCTCGCCAACTCGCGGCCCCTCCGCTGCTCCCGGGGCTCCTCGGGACCGGGGTTCGCCTCCACTTGCAGGTCAAACTCCGTTTTCTCCTCCATATTCGCTCTTTCCTTCTCTCCTCCTCCGCCTCCTCGGCTTCTTGGTGCTGTTCAATCTCGAATGACAATTTTAAAACCAACCCACAAAAGGAAACGGTGCGAAGGAGACATTTTCAAGAAATTATATTCATAAAGCAAAAAAAAAAAAAGAAAAGAATGTGCAGGTACCTTAAGCAAATGAAAGGAGGCACTGGGGGTAAAGTGGGGGGGTTGTCTTTTCGTCTGCTTAATTCTGTATTATTATTTAGCACCTGTATTTCAAGTGGCAGCTAAGGGGTGGTGGGTGAGGGGAAATAACAGCCCAGTGGGACCCAGGAGAACAGATGTACACAATAAACACACACAGATGCAATACAACAGATATAAGATCATGTCATAAACGTGTGAGAAGGATGGGAGGGCTATTTTTGTCCCGATCTTTTCCTCCCTCTGCCCATTTCCGTAGCCACCCCTGCAGCTAGGGAGGAAAAGACACACATTTAAACTCGAGGAGTTGGATTGCTGCATGAAAATTGCTTTTTTTATTTGAGGAGGGAAACGAAAAGGTTTTTAATGGAATTTACCTGGTGACACACAGAACAGAATCATGTTGCCTCTCTGCATGACAGAACACATTTATAAACTTTTGGGATTCTTTCAGTTGAGATTTTTTTCACATTCTCCCCACCTTTAAGGCTGGTGTTCCAGTGGGCTGCATACACTGAGAATTCTTGGTGGTGCTTCTCTCTGGCCAGACAGCTGTCATCTGATTTACCAGTAAAAAAGGACATTTTTCTCTGTCTTCAGCATACATCTGTAAAACCAGCAAGAAACTCCCCTTTGTACAGTGTGTGTGGGGGACACACGTGTGAGTGTGTGTGTGTGTCGGTGTAGGCACATCATGGCAACAACACGTGTCTGAAGGGACAGACCTTGCCACAAGTGTGACCATTAACATGAGTAAAAATACCATGGCAGTCCTAAAATACGTGTGGAACTTCTCTCAGATAAATAGATTACATGTGATCTACACTGACCTTAATTATATCCCCATATGACACCGAAGAAGGACATTCAGCCTTGGGTTTAGTTAGTTTTGTACACAAATACATATTTAAACAAAATAGGCTGGTACATATATATATATAGATACATATCTATATGCACACCCACTCAAAATAAACAACTCCCATTGCCAAAGGGAAGAGAGGGGATAAAACAATAATAATGATCGACAATATATTTAATTTCCTACAATTTCAGCAGAGTATCCCAAGCTCTTTACAGTGAATGACAGATTAAATTTGCTAAGACGTAGATTAAGAAACAATTAAAATTGCTATTAAAACATCAAAACAAAACAAAATAAATAAGCTCCCCAAATCTTTCTCATCTAATCCTCTTGAAAATAATTAAAGCTTTCCTTCAGCTTTAGCTACTGGCTCGGAACTGTCAAATAGTCTTAAAAAGATGGCCCATGATACTAAATGTTCCCTAAGCCTTTTTGTCACTGTGCTAAACTCCTGCCTCTCCCAATCTCTGTGTCTGCAGGCACCAGCTTTTATGCAAATACCCTTCCTGTGATCTGACCTTGAATGCTGGGCTCAGGCTGTCAAAAGTTGATGTTCTGCACCCACGTCTGGACAACTTTACAAGTAAATGCCATTTAAACATTATTATCCTTAGTTGTTATTGTCACTAGATTAACAATTACTAATTTTTGAAGTATTTACCTTGTTCAAGCAGTAAGCAGAGATCACAGCTTTGAGGCACATTTTAATATAATTGAAACCAGAAACCCAGATTTCAGTATCTGTCGAGTGTTTTTCTTCTGGAACACGTAACAGGTTTTCCCCTGATCACAGTCATCCATACTTTGTAACTGCTGCCATAAAACAATTTATTGGAGGGCACAATTTGATGGGATTGAGGAGAAACATGCTCAGTCGTTTGGGCCAAATAGCAAGTTTTCATAGTCATTTATTACCTCAGGATTTTGGGACCGTATCAGAAGGACATCATTTTGATTTATTTTGCAGTGGCACTGCATTACCTGGTATTCTTAACAGATCATTTTCTAAACAGAACAGGTGGTTTTGCTGCCAGCAAAATAAAGATGTCATATTGTCACATATAATTTTGAGGCAAAAAATGTACCACAGGGCTAATTAGTTTCCCTCTCCCATGATTCCACCTAAGCAGCTCGTGAAAGACTGTTGTGGCAACATCACCAAATGTCTCCAGCTACACAAATTACACACATATGCCTATTTTTATAAATGAGGTTTGGGACTATCAGTAGCAGTCGCATGGTGGGAATCTGCAGCTCATTTCAGGGGTTGTGCTGTACTTGCACCGTGGGAATGTCCCACAGCCCCAACACAAGGGTATCTCTGTTTAATCAGCATCAGGAGAACCACAATATTAATTTCCCTTTCACCTAAAGGAATGCCGTTTTTATCTGTTTCCAAATGTTCTGCAGAACATCCAGTTCCTCCCTCAGCCTGTGTAATTTTATAATCATGAAGCACAGTGCAGCCAGACACTCTGCCCTCCTTTTCTTTTCTTTGTGCAACCAACTGGGGATGAAATTCCCCAGTAGCCAGGGCTAGTTCCAGGTCTGGGATGGTTGGCTTACCCCAGGTGGGTGGATCTCAGGGGTGCACTCCCAGCTGGTGCCATCCCAGGCCATTCCTCATGAGATGCTCTGAGAGCAAATGCCCCTCTCATTCCTTGTCCACCCATCTGTAGGGATGAGTCATTGGAAAGATGCTTATCAATGTTTGCCATTATTTACAGCCCAACAAATCAGTGTTTGCCATTGTTTACAGTCCAACACTGATCCATAGGGGCAGAGAAATTTCCTTATGTAATTGATAAGAGCCACTGTGCCAAAATGCAGATTCCATCATTGGCATGTCTTCCTGCCTAAAAGCCAGAAAGCTCCATATATGAGCTGCTGTCACCTTGGAAACGTTCGGGAGAGAAATGCCAACTCTGTGGGAGCACAGTATGCAGCCACACAGCAAACTGAACTGCCCAGTCCTACCCCGCTCCCAGGTACCAAAGCAACTTCACAGAAATGCCTCTAAATTTAACCTCACAGGCAGAAAACAGCAGGGTTTTAATTTATTCCTCCTCACTTTGCTACCCATTTTCACCGAGATGGATCACTGGGGGTCAGAGCCTTAAAAATCTACAGGAGTTGCATCAACCAGAGCCTTTTTGCACATTTCCTGGAGCTTAAAGCTTTAGGTTCACTGGCTTGAAGTTGATACACTTGGCTGGGGAGCCATAGTTTCCTTCAGAGGAACTGAATATGTTCTCTCTTCTCCCATCTACGTGGGAGGTAAAAATCTATATTGCCCTTCCCTAGAGACAAATTATTCAACCAACACAAAATCATGACCATTTTTTGTTGTTGTTATGAAAATTGTCCAAATAGTTGTAAACTGGGACTAAATAAATACCCCAAATAAAAATATCCCAAGAAGCCGACAATCAGTGATATTTCCAGGTGTTCTTCCAAGTGTTCTCTTGAGAGGAAAATCCATGCTTGGATCTTTTGCATCCCAGCTCTAGGAGTGTGGGAACTGGCAGGTTCAGAGTTAACACAGTTACATCTATTCCAGATCTGCAGAGAGAGCTATACAGTTAATCACTGCATATTTTTAGCCTACATCTTGTAGCTTTAATCCTGCACAAATGTCTGTATGTAATTTGTTTTATGTAATATGAATAGATGCCATAAAATCAAGATTTCACCATTTATAGAGCTAAGAATGTCCACATATTTCTCAAAAATGAGGACCTACAGCATAAGTGTGGGACAAAAAACTGGTCACTGTGAGTAATTTATACTCTATACTGTGAGTGCCAGTGGAAATAAATGCTCAGATTAGCAGCATGTTCTCGTATGCATGGGATCAAAAACCAGACCTTACTCTCATAGCAACTCTAACAATGACAGAAATATTGCTTACAATTAAGGAACAGTTTCAACTAAATAAATCTGAGAATGCATCTGTCTCTATGTACAGATCAGGGTGTATTTTGGCGTGGATGGTGTCCCAGTGTTTTCACAACTGAATCCCTGTGAATGTTTGAATAGCTGGATTTCTCCTTCATGTCATGGAGTGCCAAGAGTGAGAGAGCAGGGATGTGCTCTGCTGTGGATACACTGAACTGGTCCTTTGACTTCATCAAGGGATAGAACAGAAAGGAAACCCAGTAAATGAACTTGGAAACCTTCAGTACTCCTAAAATGTGTGTGCTCCAGCCCCAAATCCACGGGACTTTGCATTGCAGAAAGTCAGCTGAATTCAAGAGAAAGATTTCTTTTAATCATATCGCCAGCAACTTGCTTAAAATTGATAAATGTGTGTAGGGCTGAAAGATCAGTGGGGACGCCTCTGATTTGGGTTACCTGAGATCACCCGCACCAGATGCCCCAGGCAGGCAGAGCGGGTGTCACGGGGGCTCCCACCGGGTAATCACTGCCATTACTGCCGTGGGATCCTTAATGCCACTGCAAAGTGTGAATTAAAGTGTAAATCATTCCTTTGGGGAACTGCCAAAAGCCCACGGAGCTGAACTGTCGGGAGCCCACAGAGCCGCGTAACCCCCGCACCACCAGGCCCAGGCAGGCACCGTGTCCGAGGTTCAGGTTTAACCCACACTGCTGAGAGTCAATCATAATAAACAATCAATCCAAATCCCAGTCATTCCCCGGGCTGGACTGACCCACGGACACGGACCCACGGACACGGACCCACGGACACCGGCGCGGGCCGTTCCACCCCGTGGGCGGGGGTGTCCCGCGGGGCCGCTCCGGGTGCGGCTCCCCCCACGCACGGTGGTTGGCGCCGTTGCCGTGGCAGCGGCCGTGGCGGTGAGGCCGGGCTGGGTCGTGGGGGCCGTGAGGGGTCTCAGGCCTTCTGCCCTACGGGGCACTTCAGCCCAGTTCTCCCAAAACTTTGTTATCCTGCAGCCGGAGCTGCCGCCTCACAACGCGGTGGTTTGGCCGAAAGCGCTGGGGCCCTGCTGCATTTTTATGTTTGTGCCGCCTCTTGGTTCCACCAGCATCGTAAATCAGCCTGGCCGTACCCCAGTCTAAGAATCCTGCTTGGCTTGAAGGTGCTTCCTGTAATTTAGTAAGTTTACTCCTTTATCCCAGCATGTGTTTTCTCCTATAGTTTATGTTTTCTGAGTTCCGCAGAAGGATTTACATAAATGCACTCAAAGCTGAGCCACCTTCATTAAAAGTAATCATATGTACGAGCCTCTGTGTGAGTAAGATGTGAAGTGCTCAGCCATGTGGTAATAACTCATTCTAGATGACATACAGAATTTACTGAATTCTAATAAATTGTATCAACATTTGGGAACAGTTTACTTCACATTAGAGAACTGCACAAGACTCAAGAGCAAGTAATGTTTGTTGGAGCCGTGCCTGGATCATTCTGGGTAAAGCGGTGGCCTAAGCGGATAAAATACATTCAGAAGGTTTGTTTTATTACTGAGCTGATTGTTATTAAAAAAAAAATGGCAGTGTCCTTGCTTTTCTCTAGGAGATTCATTAAAATTGATACTCAAAATGTGTGACTGGCATGAAGGTGTGTGGTTGTACCCAGTTATTTCAGATGCATTAGGTATTTACTGAGAGCTGCGAATTCACCTCTGGAGACAGCCCCCATTAGTGCGGGTTGGTGGAGATCAGATGTGTAAAACATGTTCTTCTCTTTCTTAGCCTGGTTGGAACAACTGTCAGCATGGAAGATCATGGGATCACTTACAGTGAGGGAGAGCAGCAAACACCTCCTCGACCATTTCTGGGAGATGAAGAAGAAGAAGGTGCAGCTGGTCAATTCAGTGATGTGGAAAGACCCTGGGAAGGTGAAAATGATGACTTGTTTTGATAACTCACAAAAATCCTGACATTAATGTAAAGTTCATGTAAAATAAACATATAATGTTATAAAATGTCATCTCTTATTCTCCATGGTGTGACTTGACAGCAAGTATGTAAAACTTGCATTTTAGAGTTCAGAGTCCCTTTATTAAGCTGAGGTTGCTGCTGTTCTGAAGTTGCTGCTGTTCTGAGGTTGCTGCTGTTCTGAGGTTGCTGCTGTTGTTTCAATATCTTTTAGAATACGAGCTGGAAGAAAGGTTGGTTGGTGGTGGCAAGATGGGAACCAAGGACACTTCTGGAGATCTTGGAGGCCAGTCTGATTCCAGCACGTAAGCACCTTGTTCCAGTTCTAGCAGGAATTTCCTTTGTGGTGTTGACGGACCAGCTGCATAAGTTTTAAACTATGTTAGAATGTTCCCACTAAAGTTCTAAACTGTTGTTCAGGAACACTAGGATTGCAAACCCTGGGTGGGGTCAAGAGGAGACACAAAGACAGATAATTAATATATTAAATGAGGGTGTAAATGTTCAGCATTGGATATCCAAGTCTAGAAATCCTGCCTTAAGTGCATGCATGCAAACTGCTTGTGCAGTTTGGGTTCATGTGTTTCCTTATTTATCCTGGTTATATATGTGACAGTTCTGCTGGAATAAAACAGAAAACAAGGATGGAACAAACCTCAGGTAACTTTCCAGGTTTTCGTTATGCTTCGTTGTTAATTATGTGTTTGAATTCCAAGGGAAAGCTCGGAGCAATGTTTGGATGACCTTAACAACACCCGGGCTCTGCAGTCTGAAAAGAGAATTCACATAGCAGCCATACAGAGGAACATAAAACTGCTTGATGACATGGCCAAGGAAAAGGAACTGGTGGTCCAGAAAACCAGGTTAGTGTTTAACTGAACATAATCCATGAGCACAAATCACCGACAAGTACTGGGATACTGTATCACTAATAAGTGTTACAGTTTACAGAACTATAAACCATACCCTATGGGAATCCTAGCTGTGAATCTTGCCCTCAGGAGGAAGAGTTTCATTGGAGAGAGTAAAGAACTTAGAAAATATAAGTGCTCTGTTTGTTTCTTGCAGACAAAAGCTGGATGCCTGTCGACTGCTGATCAAGATGCTGGCAAAGCAGCTGGATCGGGTAGACATGGAAATAGAGAGAGAGGAGGAGGCTGGCAATGTGTAGGTAGAGAGTATTTCTGGATACCAGGGATCACAGGCATCCACTGTGTTCATCTGTGTGCAGTTAATGAGACCAGTGCAGAGAGAGGTGGCAACTTGGGAATGGGTAGGGAAGAGGCATATTTTAAAATATAACAACAGGTATTAAAATCAGCCTAGCCCACTGCTGTCAGTTGTGTATGTCAGGGTCTCAGTCTTCTCTTCAGTCTGATGAATCAAGTTGCTGTGGCTGTTCTTTGGTCATGGCTTTTTGTCTTCTCATGGTGACAATTCAGTCAGGATTTAGATATATGTATATATATATGTATATATATACAGATTTACATACGCCATTTCTTTTCCCCGTTGTGTTGTGGAAGGCAGGAATGCCTTTCAGGAGTAGCTCTGCATACAGGAGCTGCTCTGAAACACTTGTGCTGCTCCCTCAAGTGGGAGGCAATTTACTGTACTCTTCACATTTGGTTTAAATAGAAAGCAGTGGGTGGCTTGTGTACCAGGAACCAGAGTATTGTGACCAAACTTCGCAGCTGCATTTATAACCTGTGCTGATCTCCAGGTTAGAGCTTCCGTGAGGCAGAGAGAGAAAGGCAGGTGAACTGCCAGAATGGGAGAGCTGCTTAAACCAAACCGAGGAGCTGAATGCAAATGAGCCTCCTGGGGTGGTGCAAGTGGGATCTCAGAGACGGCAACAAAACCCAGCAAAGACAGAAGAGCAGTGCGGAGTGTTTATTCTTGTGATGGGTCACGCTGGGAGGACTAGATATGTTTAAAAAAAGCAATTCTTCTAATCTCTTGCATTTAGCAAGTGACTAGTGGAGAAAGGAGATAGAATAGATTTCTGGTTTCTGAAGCTCAGAGGCAGCGTGTTTCAGCAATAATGGAAATCCTGTCTGCCATTAGCACTGCCAGTGGCAGTGCAGAAATGCTGGAGTTAGGGGAGAACTGGTCCAATTTTCATTTAGAGGATGGGAGTTTGTGTTCAGTATAGTCAGGTCACTGTCTGTGGATCCTGTAGTACAGTCTGTTAGTTTTCCTGGATACAGAAGAAAAATAACTGCGTGGGAGTGCTGCCATTACAGACAATTACATGGAATATTGTAATGCCATTTTAAAAGCAAAATCAGTCTAGGTTCTTGAGGTTCACCTGAACTCATCTTCATTAGTAGTGCTACTTTTATCGGTGTGAGAAATTAATAGTTGCATTAAGCTAAGAAAAAATTCTCATCTTTTCATTTCAATCAATGTGTGAGAGCATAAAGAAAGCTCTGCCTCTGTGTGAAGAATGGACACCTGAAAGGTTAGATAAGACACTGTATAAATTAGTGGGGTTCCAGTACATAAATCCTCAGCCTCCAAGCTGTGCTTTTTTTAACCTTTCTTAGTTGAGATTTCTTTCTGATTGTCTCTTTTCGACGTTTCCAGCGCAGCCCTGTCCCGCCTGCGGGCCATGAGGGGCCGGCTCTGCTCTCAGCTGCAGAGGGAGAAGGAGCTGGAGCTGATAATTGAGCTGAAACTAAACCAAAACAAGTGAGTGAGGGAATGGGAAAAGGGTGTGAAGGGAGTCAATCTCTATTACCTTCTTCACATGCTGTTGAATGGATTCAAAAGTGAATCAATACACAGGTTGCTTGTAAATACTGAACGACGTTATTGGAGGTCATTGACTGCAAGGCAAAGCATCTGGAGGGCAACTTTGAGCCTGCAGGGTCATTCCTTAGGAAATTTCTTGCTGTGGCTCAGCCCTGAGTTAGTTTTGCACATATAAAGGAAGTTCTGATTTTATTTGGAGTTGGGGACCTAAACAGGTCTCATTTTGAATGGAAAATAAGCTGGACTCAAGTAAACCTGTCTGTGATACTGATCCCTGCATGAGCATAAAGACTTCTAATTCATGGCTCTTAGTGTTTTTATAGGGCATGAAGGAAAGGACTGGAATTGAGTGTGGGGAAGACATTGTAGCAGTGCTGGGTATTTTTGTGCTAAGCTTGCAACTGACTGTTCACACATTACAAATTATTTACTTGTAGAAGACAGTGTGAAACTGCCCTTTGCAGAAGGCAAGAGGGGAGTGTGTTTGTATTTTGGTGCCAGAGGTACAATTGCTGATGCCACTCCACCAAGGGAAGAACACAGGCACGAGCTTGTAGCTGGGATTAGCCAAGTGGTTCCAGGATACAGTGTGTTTGCTGCAGTGTTGTGTAAGAGCTGTAAAATGCTTGGCTTGTTTATTGTGTGATTAGCAGTACATAGAACAGATTAATGTAGTCATCCCTATCATATCTGAATTCCTTCAGCAGAGCATTGAAGAATAACAACTATGGCCTGTCTCTGAAATCACTTGCTGTTGGAGAAAAAGCTGCTTTTCTAATTTTTCTTGGGTTTAGTATTTTCTTCTGGCTAAATGTGAGAAATAGAGCCTTGGGGTTTATTTTTTACCTTTTTTTTTTCTAACCAGTAATTTTGATGTCTTTAAAATGAGGTGTGCTATTAGATATGAGCCTTAGTCTGAGACAGCTTTTCAGTAACAGGGTTTGATTTACAATGTATTTTTAAAAAAAAATGAAACAAAACACAGCTAGGTGTCCATTTTCCCCACAGAGCCTTCCCCACTCAACACATCACCTTCAGTAAGTGAAAGAGTGTCGATATTGTGGTGCAAACACCTCACATTTTGTTTTAAAGGCTGGAGATGTGGGAGGTAGAAATTGAGCAGGGAAAATATGAAGTGCTCCGTGATAAACTTCAGGAAGAGGAGGAGCAGCTCCAGAAGCACTACCAGGAGCAGAGGGAAGGGCGGATTGGCAAGGAGAAAAGAACAGCCCTGCAAGCAGAAGTGCAGCGCCGGTCCCAGGTCAGGTAAGGACCTCTGAGTCAGACTGTGCTTGCAGCCCTGCAGGAAAAGATTTCTGATCTCTGAGAATAAACTGCTTAATGACAAAAGCTGTGAGCATGGAAGGAAATGAAGTTGATTGGGTCAGACTAAGTGCATGTGTCTGCAGTGCTGTTGGCCTCCAGGACCTTCTGAACTTAGGGTCCAGCCCTTTGAGATTTCCTGGAGAGAAAGCAGACACCTGAGCCAGTCTGTCTGTAGCTTTTGGGAGGTTTACCTATTTGTCTGTAATTTGGGGGGTGCAAACTAATGTCCTCATCTCCTTAATAAACTCCCCAAGCCCACCCATAGGTGTCATTGTGTTGGAGTCGAAGTTTGGTTCTGCTACAACCTTTGCCTGTGTTTTGCAGAAAAGAGGAGAAAGCCCAGAAAGAATATGAAGAGAGAAAGAAAAAAATACTTGAGGATGCCAAAAGGAACCATGAGAAAGCAGCCTGCTTCCTGAAGCAAAGCACAGCAAGGTTGGGCTTCACCCCTTTCTCTGCTCCACAGTAGTTTAGTCTTTGAAAGAGAAGGGTTTTTCTGCAAGGTGTGTCTTGTGTTACACCTGGAAATCTTGTGCCACAGTGCAGTGTGGTGACACATTCAGAGCTCACATGGCACAGAAGGACCTGGAAAGCAGAAATCCCATTCACTGTCCCAGTGTGGCCTTCAGATTCCCTGGAGGGAAGGGACTTTTTGATGAGATGCAGAGGGCTCTGACCACTTGTAGGCATTAATAATCATTTGGAGCAATTTGTTATGTGTGTGTGTCATTAGCTGAAGTGGTTTGAAGCAGTGTAACTGGAATCCAGGGTTGAAACTTGCCCTCTGCTGTTCTATATCCCCTCAGAAATGTGGTAAAAAGGCATATTGCTCTCAGGTAAATGGATTGACTTTGTATTCCTGCCCTGGTTGATGGTAAATTAAATGTTCTCTTAATAGGTTTGTGTTTATGTAATTACTGTGGCGTTGAATTCTTTTGCTACTAAAGAAACATTTGTTACTTATTTTTACTTATATACAAATATATCCTAAGAAACAAATATTAGGACTTAATTGTAAAGTGATGGAAACAATTGTGCTGTTTCTGTGCTGGTTTATTTTTCATTAGGTGACATGTGCAAATTGATCATAGTTAAGAAGAACAAATAGGTTTCTTTTCCTGACAAATGTATTAAATATATCAATCTTATTAATTTTTTCTAGTTTACCATTATATTAGCTGCAGTACTCCCAGGTTTGATTCATGCCCACATATTCCTAAGTTTCAATGTTTCTAGATTGAGTACATGTGCTGGGCTTGTGTAAAGTTCACTACATAATTGTTTAGATATTGGTTATGTGAGCACCTGAATTCTTACTTTATTTTAGCAGGGGCTAAACAGGGGCTTTACAGGCAAATGGCTGATGACACTGGCAATTTCTGCTTGTCAGCTTAAACAGTCTCCTACCAAAAGCTTTCCAGGATGTCAGCCTGAAAGATCTTACTTTGCTTACAGAATTCATGACAAAATTGCAAAGGAAGAAGAGAAAACTCAGGAGCATATGGAGAGAAGGATACAAGCTGTGCTTTCCCTGAAAACCAGCATCACTTCCAACAGGGTACTGCTGCTGGGCTGGGATGGCAGTGAAGTCACTGCCTTGGGAGACTGCTGGGGGTTAGTGCAAGGAACTGCAGTTTTCCTCACAGAACTGGGTGTGTGCTGGGTTTTGGTGAGATCATGGACCAAACCTCCTGAAACTGGGCACGGTTAAACTATTGCGGAGGGAGATCTGTACGGGCAGCTTTTTGGCACTTCTGCTGAGGCAGCTTATCCTGTCAACAGTCTACTTGTTCTGGGAAGGGAACTCTCTGGAAAATAATGCGTTCTACAAATAAGTCCTCTGCAAATTCAGCCAGAAGGATTTCCAGTTATTTGGATCCCAAGGCAGAAATACCCCCACATGGAGAAAACATATGGAAGAAAAGCAGTTATTTAAGAATTTAAATAATGTAAATTAGGAATTTCTGAGCTATGCTGCTTTGCTCTTCTATTTATGTCCTAGAGAATCTGAGGGAATGATCTTAATTTAATACTGATTTGTTTAGAATTGTGTATTTTCACTTTCCTTCATTGAGCAGCTGGAAGGGTAGAGAAGGAGCCTGGTCCTAGTCAGAGCTTTCTGCCTCTCAGCAGCCCATATATATAAAAAACAATTATCTTCTACTTCAGAGACACCCACCACTAATTTGTACTTGGATAAGGGGGCCAACACTAGATTCTCTGGTTTATATTCTTTATTATGTGATCAAATATGTCCCTGGTTTGTCTAACTTCGTAGGAAAAGCTCCAAACTCTTCAGGTTTTGAACAAAGCAAAGGCCTTGGAGGCAAAGAAGGAGGGGATGGAAATGAGGGAAGCCATCCTAGCAGAAGGAGGCAATGTTGTCAAGGAAATTTTCCTCCATAAACGACAGCTAAAGCACGACAAAGAGGAACAGTAAGTGGCATATCCATATCCAACTGTCAGCTGCTTCCTGGGGCTCGTGCAGGAACGTGGTGGAGCTCAGGCAGATCCTGAACACAGACATCTCTGAGTGAGCTCCCTCTCAGTCTGGGAGTGGGGCAGTTGTACAGCCCGTCCTGCAGGACCTGGCTGCTGCTTTAGGGCTGTGGTTTGTCAGTGTGAGCACTGCACAGATCAGCTGCTCCAGGAGGGAAATTCCCTGACCCTCCATGGATACCTGAAGTAATTGTCCTTCTGCCTTTCCTGAACACTGTGCAAGTCTATATTAGCCTTTTAAAACACTGCAGTTGAGTACATTTAGTGTGCAAAAATGTGTAAATAACTTCTGAATCACCTGATGTCTTGACACAAATTACCACTGCCCCCAGCTAGGCTGTTTAGCTCAAAGGCTCAAACATAACTGGGCTGTAGATAATATTATTAGTAAAGAACCACGGCTGGGTTAATATTTCTCACAACATTGGATTACAGAGCTTTCAGAGAACTGCAGAAATCAAGAAAAATTGAGATTGTGTCTCGAATTCTGAAAGAAAAGGCTTGTGTTGACAAGCAGAAAAGAAGTCAGTCCCACATTAGGGCAGCGAAGGCTCGGGGTGAAGTTGAGGACCCTTCAGTGCAGAGAAAGGAAGCCTGGCCATGCAGGGAGGAGACCTGCACACGTGCAGGTGGAGCCATGGCACAGGTAAGCACAGGCCCAAGAATCACCTGCCTTCAGATTTTCAGATCTTTGGCCTCTGAGCTTTACAGAGTCATCATTTTTGTGTTAGAAGATCTCCTCATAAACTGGTGACTGTTGGAGTAGCTGTTGTCGAGTAATTTTTAACTGTATCCTCCAAACTTCTGCTCTTTCACAGGAGTCCTGGCTCTCTCCAGCACCTCCTTCCTTGGCTGCTGAGGGAACTGCTGCTCAGGGAGGGAGTCCTGAGGACACACCCCAGGATGTGCTCTGGGAGAGTGGGGATGATGAGGAGGAGAAGGAAAAGACCCTCTTAGAACCAGAGTTCCCGGGACTTTGGGACAAGGAGTACGACTTGCATAAGGTAAATGTTGGGATATCTCTTGTTACAAATAGAAAAGAACCTTGTTTAAAACCACTGATTATCTATTTTGCAGTTAAAATGCAGCCTTTACATTATTACATATATTCAGATGTGAGAATATCATCACTCATTGCTGTTTGACAATATTCTGGAGGAGTTTGTTCTCTTAAAGAGAAAACAATACTTAGTTCATGGATCTGTGAAGACACACATCACATGATGTTTAATTGTTTGAGTTTAAAACAACTTCAAAATCAGTCAGAAATATATCCTGTCAGTATATATTCCTGTACTTGCATGGAGAGGCGCTGGACCAGAACTGAAACATTCCAGACAAGCCAGCTGATTTTTTTCTGAGTGTTTAAGAAGTTGAGGGGAAAACCTCCTAAGGTGGAGAAAAGCTAATACTGCCATAGTGTTGGGTGATGAGAAGCTACGGCACAGAGTAGAGAATAAATTCAATTGTTCCTGTAGGAGCTGGGAGGCTGAGTTTGGTCTGGAGAGAGCCTGGCAAAGGCTGACCAGGTACTGAAAGCCTCCTTTTGCAGATCTTCCTGCTCTGAGCTACAGATTCTGTGATCCTACACAGCTCTGGTGTTTTTTCTGCTTGTTCCCTACCAGATACCCAAAGAAGAGGTGGATCCAACACAGCTGGCTATCAGGGCATTGAAAAAAGAGATGTCTGAGAAAAAAATGCAGGAATTCCAAACTGGGAGTTTTGCCAAGCAAATAGTGCCTGGTGGTGAGCACAAGGGCTGTGCTTTCCACAGCAAGCCCAGCTGCATTCATTTCAAGGTCAGTGCCCATTCCCTGGGGATTATAAACATGGATCTACTGTAGGTATATCCCAGTGTCTTGATCAAAATTCTGTTGCAGCCCTTAATATGGCTTTATGTGAACTTTGGAACAGCACCTGCTTCTTTCACTAACAATCTCATAGAAGAGTTATAGTCAGATTAAATAAACTACTTAGTTTTGCTGCTTGGGCCTAAATTATAAAATATGTCCTCAGGGGAGTTTAAATCCTGTCAGAAGGGTGAGGAAATGGTGAAACCCCTGTTAGGCTGTGTTCTGTGTTTTTTAGAGGGCAGCAGGACTGTTACTTGTGTATTGTTTGTAAATATGTTATGACTGTAAAATAAGGTCCTTAAAGAAGTGGTGGCTCCCATGCTGTTGATTTCAGTTAGTTAACAAAACTGTTAATGCCTCTGTTAGACCATGAAGGTGAGGTAATGTCTTTGACATTCACCTGCTATGTTTGGCATTCCAAGGATTTTGATGTTGGTCAAACCTACAAAAAGAAGATCATTTTGACCAATGCCTCCTACAGTGTTAATTACTGCAGGCTGGTGGGGATCAGTGAATGCCTCAAGGACTTCATCAGTGTTCAGTAAGTAAATTAACTGTAAACTCCTGGCTCATCTTCCCTTTGTGCCCCAACAGGAGCTGGAACCCAACTCTGCAGGAACTGAAATTCCTGCCTGTCAGGGGTTACCCTGATAAACTCCACCAGGCAACTCCTCACTCCCCTCTCTGTGGGACAGGGGGGAGAACTAGGGGGCAAAACTCGTGGGTTGAGTTAAACACAGTTCAGTTAGACAGAAAAGGAAGGGAAAAACTGATGAAATCAAGGAAATCAATCTCGGAGGACACTGAAATTGCAATCTTGTGGTCTTTCCCATCAATCTATTCCTGTAATCCTGCTGACAGGTTATGTAATGAAGCACTGCCTCTACTTGGGAGATTGCAAATTAATCTCTGTTTAAATACATTGATAATTTTATCTCACTGTTTATAAATAAACAAAAGGAAGTCTCACAGGGTTCTGTAGCCCCTCATTAACCTGTCACTCATTCTGACTTTTGTGATAATCAGTCCAAGTGTGTGTGTGTGGGAAATAAAAAATACCTGCCATTGTTACCAGGGCAGGGGCTGGAGGTTTGATACACAGCTTTAATTTGGAGTTTTATGTTCTATATCTCCGTAGTTTTGACCCACCTGGCAAAATGTCTTCTGGAATGTCCTGTGAATTCCTGGTAACCTTTAAGCCAATGGTAAGTGCACAGTGAGGAGAATCCTACTGTTACTCACTAGTCTGATTAAAAACATCATTAATTGGAGTTCCTAGCTGTTAACAAGGAAACAAGCTGCAGCCTAGAGAAGCTGCTGTTGTACATGGACAACTGAGTGCATTGATAAATTGAAATATGGCATACTCTGAGGGTAGACTTGGGAGAAATGCCTCCAAAAGAGAGCAAGTTTCTAAATATTTATAATCAAGTTAGCCAGGCTGCTACCAAAGACTGCTTTACCTTTTAATATGGTACTCAAAGAATGAATGAAAATACTTTTCTTCCCACTACGTAAGATAAACCTTTGGAAATTACTTAGGGATGGGTTTTTTTGTTGTTTTCTAGATAAATAAAAGCCTGGAAGGAGAAGTCCTGTTTGTGGCACAGACAGGTTCTTTTTCTGTCCCACTGAAATGTACAGTCAAGAGCTGCGTTGTAAGTGCCTCTTTGAAGCATGTGGATAATATAATTATTATCATAAAAGGTGGATGCTCATTTAATTGACATTCCTGGCTATGTAGGACAGGAGTAATTAATGGTTTATCTTCTCACAGCTGGCTCTGGATAAAGAGCTCATTGACTTTGGCAGCCACGTGGTGGGAGAGACAATTTCACGGACCATCAGCCTGACAAACAGCGGAGCTCTGGGAACCAGATTCAAAGTTCAGACCTCAGCAGGTGACAGGAGCACACCCAGAGCAACAGTAAAAGCTGCCCCTGGAAGGATGGTGGGTTCAAAACATTCCCTAAGTGAGCAGAAACTGCTTTGTGGGGTGTGGTGGAGCTGTACAGAGTCAAAGCAGCTCAGGTCAGAAGGGCCTTGGGAAATCATCTGACCCAACTTTAGTACATTTAGCTTGGTACCAATATAATCCATTGGACCCAAATATCAGGAGATAAATTTAAAACTATTATTTTGTGAGGAGAGGGGCAACCAACAATGCTAATTTTTGAAGCATTTTAGTAATTTATGTCATGGGTTCCTATTTTCTCTGCATTCATGACAACTAGGAAAAAATATTTCAGTTAAAAGCGGAGGTCCTGACAGAGTCATTAAAAATCCCAGCTCCTGGACCTCAGAAAAATGCTGACTAGTGCAAAACCAGCAGTAAAGTAAGGGGTGTGATAAGGAGAAGTCTAGTTTCAGCAGACTTAGTTTTGACATAGAACTGCCTGTCTTTCCACTGGAAAAGTGTTAGTTCTGTCAATGGTAAAATAACTGACACTGCATTGTACTGCTCCTGTTTATTATTTACCTGTTTGGGGCATCCAGCAAAAATCAAATCTGTTCATTGATAAAGATCTAAAACAATGTGCAGTTCTTGGAAAGTGCAGTACATTTCTCCATTTATAACATGGAACAGTTGCAAGAAAGAACTAGTCTGAGTGGCAACAGCTTGTTGAACTGGAGCTGGTGCCACCTAAAGGAACAACCACAGGAGAAAATTCGTGTTTCCCAATAGGTGCCTCGACATTCCAGCGGCTGTGACCCTGAGGAGGAAGGGAGCAGCAGTCCTGTGACAGCTGGGCTGGGAAAGCAGCTCCACATTTGTGCTGAGCCCAGTGAGGAGGGGACCCCCTGTGCAGCCCAGGAGCCACAGGCACCCCAGAGCAGCAGCACCACGGGTGAGGGGACTGGTTGGGGACACTGGCCCTGCAGCTCCCCAGGCCAGGCATTGCCCCTCTGCAGCCTCCTGAAGTGAACTCTGCGAGTCAGTTCGCAGAGTTACTCAGTAAATAAGTAGTTCATCCTCCTGGTAGTAATGTTATATTTCTTTGTGTGTTGCCTCGCAGAAAATGACTAAAAATAATGTCCTGACACCATTATATCAAAAGCAGCAGAGATCCTCACTTCTCATTAGTGATCAAGAATTCAGTCTCAGAACACAGAACCCAACCAGCCTCAGAAATTGCAAAATTGTTAACATCATCCTTGTCTCAGCAACTGAATCCCCACTTCTCAGAATAGCAATCCACATGACAGGTTTATTTTTACAGTCTGTAATTCTAGGAACAAGGAAGCAGAAAGATGAACCTCCTCAGACATTTTCCATCTCATTCCTAATGTTTACTATGTGCTTAATAAAATCCAATCTTGTAGAAGAAAGACTTTCTTAATTTCTTCATTATCTGTGTTCTTTATCATTTCTTCCCAATATTGATCACTCCAGTTTCAGGAAGCTGAAAGTTCCGTGCAAAGGTTGTGGGTGGTTTTTCCAGGTCCTCCTGCCTGCATTGCTTTGTCCCACTAAAACTGCTCTTGAGGCCAATTCACACTTCCCTCTGAGTCTGCATTTCTGGATGTGACATCTCCATCTTTAACTCACTGACACATTAACAGTTGTTCAGTAATGAAAGGCCCAGGTGCCTCAGGTGGAGTTCCAGACTAGACTAAGGCTGGATGGCCAAGCAGACATCCACTTCTAGACATTCCTGTTTCCCCGTCACTGCTACACATTCCTGGGTTTGCAATGTTGACCCCAAGGAACGCACTTCTGCTCTGTTGGATTATAATTTTTTTTGTGATTTGATGCAAACATCCAGCATTTTGTTGTGGTTTGTGTTTGGTTTGTTTTTTCCCCCCAGAACAACTTGATCAAGAAGTGTTAAGTATCAGATCAGATCTGGACCCAGACAACGCACATGATTCAGTGGAACTTGCTGCTGAAGAAACACCAGTTGAAATTATGCTTGGAAAGGTAATGAATGTCCTGAGATCCAGAGAAGGTTTCACTAGTCTAAGCCTACATCAGACAAATTGCTCTGGTGAGAAATGCTAAAGGTCATGATCATTTCAAGCCCACTGGACCTCACTCTGTCACCGTTGATGTTTACAGTGAAATCACAGGACACATTTGCCCTTACTTTGGATCTGTAAAGGCTTCTTTGAGCTGAAAGGTCCTGTGTACTTCTCCGTTTCCCACAATTTCCCTCTGGTTTTCTGCTGTGTGGTTCTGTGGTTACACCAAGTGTGGTGACAACACACAAGACAGGGCAGGAAGAACATCTGGGGGAGGTCAGACCTGAGCCATATTACACAGTGTTCTGATGCTGATGTTTCCTGTGCTCAGTGTGTTCAGTTTGGTTACAGATGGCTGTAGGAGAGTGTGTGTGCAGTATGAGTGTGCTCAGCCTCTGTTCCATTGCAGTTCCTCCATTTTCATTAAAGGACATTTTCATGTCCTTGTTGTTCAGGTCACGGAGGGGGAGCTCGGACCCTTCAGCTCGGTGAAAGTCCCAGTGCTGTTTGTCCCAGCTGTGCCTGGGGACGTGAGGGCAGAGTTTGTGATCGTGTTTGACAACCCAGACTGCAAACCAGTGAGTGATTTGTGAAAGACTTGCTTCAAAACACTGTGTGAAAAGAGTTTGAAATCTTCTGGTCTGTGCTTTTCCCAAGAATTATGCATTATGTGGTTTGGTGGGAGGTAACTTTGTAAGTCCTGCCCTTCTTTCTGATGCAGGATGCTCATGACACCTCCCCATTTCTTAAATTTCTATGCAAATAATCCTGATAGTCCCATTTTATCAGACATCACAGTGGAAAACACCTCATGTCCTGGAAACAAATGTGGAAGTATTCTCCCCTATTCCTGATACATGTAGTTTATTTTCTTTCTGATATATCAGAATTGGAATTATTTAGCAGGCAGTAGTGAAGCTGATGTGTGAAAGCTGGAAGAGATGACAACTTCAGTTACCACTTCAGCATATTTTGATTCTGAGTTTCATTGGAAGCCAAATTCCGCTTGGAACAGTTCACAGAAGCTTGCCAAAAAATAAAGACAACTTCCCCAGCAGCTCAGTAGCCAGTCTTTGCTCTCCCCTCAGTCTGCAGAAGGAGCTGCAGATTCCTGCTGAGGCTCCTGTGGGCACCTTCTCCTCCAGGAAGCACAGCCCTGTTCTGCCCTCACTGCATTTCTCTGCTGGCTGAACGAGCTGCAGACCCGGGGTTCTGGATCAGGGCCCTTCACTCCAGCTAAATGCACTTCAAACATGTCAGTGTCGGGGCAGATGCTCTTGTTTCGTGTTCTTTGTCACAGAATCCAAACCCAAGTGCAATTCCTTTTTCTGCTGGACACCCTCCCATCCCAGGTTTCCTTTAGAGACGGTTTCTCTGATGTGCCTCACTGAAGGGCCTGTTGCAATACGAACAGTAGCATGTTTTGCTCAGCTGTAGTTGTAGCTCTGTGTAGGTCAGTGAGGGTCTGGCACTCCCAGAACTAACCCCCCTGTGGTTTGTGCCCTGCCAGCTGTGCTTCAGCGCCATGGGGGTGTCTGTGGACGTGCCCATCTGGCTGCCCACCCCCAGCGTGGACCTCAAGATCTGCCTGTACGACCGGCTGTACCAGGACTGCGTCACCCTGCGCAGCAGGTGAGCTGCCCGGGCTGCTGGGGCGTTCCAGGGAATGAACTAAAGGGAGTCCCACACTGCTGGACACTGGGCTTTGCTGTGCTGCTAGCCCCATTCCCAAGAGCAGCCATAGCACACCTTCCCACTCCTGTAAGGTTCCCTGTGCTGTTCCTGTTCTGTGCTGTAGCTGTGAAGTCCCCAGGGAACAGCAACCCCACAGTCCCATCATGTGGAATTTGCTCCCTAAACGTTAGGGAGATAAATGTGTCTAAAACTAAGTGCACTTTGGGTATAATTGAGTCAGTCAGGAAATTCTGTAAAATACTATCTTGTTGTTTCTCAGCTATTTTACCTTTAATGAAAGTCCCTGAGAGACTTGGGATACGATGCCGGATAAATCGCGTCAGTCCTTTTGCACTTTCTCTAAAATGGGAAGGATTCAGCTTTTTCTGACCCCTGCAGGCCTTCAGCAGTGCAAGGGACTGACAGACACCTCTGATTACAGGGTGACCAAACACTGACTTACAGGAGAAAGTATCTGGGTGTTTATGAGCCCAAGCCACTCATGTCTGAGGACTGTGATACAAAGAGAATGTTCCAGCTCCTTGGCTTCCAGAGATTTCCTGCTATTAGAGTGGTTACATGAACATTTAATTGTCTCCAGGTGCTGGGTGTCTTCCCCCGGCCCAGCACAGTCACCGTGGGATTCTTATTTTAACAATTTGCATTTCTTAGAGTCTATTTCAATAGGATTGGGGTGGGCCTGTGGGAGGGTGGGGGAGAGATTGGTTCTGTGGAAGGCATCCATGCTAAACCTCTTACCAGAATTACAGACTGCAGAGATTCTTCACAGTTGGAAAGAAATGAGTAAAGCTGTTATCTCAGAAATTCAGCTTACAGATATGACAAGCACAAGTTGTTATGTAAGTGATTTTACTTGGTCTAGATAACCCAGGGATAAAACTTATAAGTGTAGAAGCAGAGTAACTCCCCTAATAAAACTGAAGAGTTCAAGGGGATCCCAAAGATAGAAGCTGTCAAATTTGCTTAGGGCAAAACTTCTTAACTGAGGGAAAAATCCTGCTGATTTGCCAAGTTGCACTAAATGAAGAGCATTTGATATGTAGTATCCTGTCCTGGGCACCTTGGCAAGTCCAGGCTTTGATTTATCACCCAGTTCTCCCTCGTTAGAAAAGACTGTCTGTTGTACAGTCATACAAACAGTATGTGTGTAACACTGTCTGTTATGGAGTCAGCTGGGATGACATTCCAAGCACTTCATATGCAGGAATACCTTGTATTAACTTTTTATCCTGCAAAAGTGGGCAGATTTCATCATTCTGTTGTGGCCTGAGGAGTTCCTCCCTCTGGTGGCTGTTGACACTTTGCTGTGGCACCAGGAGGAGGTTCCTCTGGAGCCTGCCTGGATCTCAGTCTGTGACATTGTCATCTGTGGCAGAAGTGGAAGATGAAGTTTTCAAGTGTCTCAGATACCTCTGGCACGAGTGCCCCAGCAAGCTCTGGTGGATTGCAAATTATTTGTTAATACTGGTTTTGTTCTGGGGTTTTGGGGCTTTTTTCTCTGGTCATGTAGACCCCAGTAATCAAGCAGCACAAAGGGCGAAAGTGTCTTATCAGAGTCCCGTTCAATACAAATCACTTTGAAAAGTCATTTCTTCGGCAGGTTATAATCTGCACTGATTTAATGAAGTAGTATATAATTCTCTTAGATTGTCAAGTCAGAAATCATTGCAGGCTCCCAGTCCCACATGCTGGAACTGTTGATTTAGAGGAGACCATCTGGCCTGACAGCTTGGAAAGCGGTCCAGGGAAGGAGAATGACAGGCTGGAATATTTGTAAATTGCTCGGCAATTTTGCACTTAGGCACCAAATTCCAAACAGGGGCTGTGCTGGGATAGGGCCACGATTCAGGAAACAGGGAGAGGTTTCCTGCTTCCAGTGTGCCATTGCTGGGGCAAATTGATCCCCAGGTTTAGCAGAGGAGCTGGCAGGACCAGCTCAGCCATGCTGTGACTTCCAGCCCTGCAGGGTCTCTGCCATTAAAGGAGAGGTCACAAGAGATCGGTGAATTCACATCTGTTTCAAGAAGTCACCAGGGTTCCACTCATCCTATTGATCCAGATAGAGCCAGTGTGTGTTAGGAGCAAATAATTAGCTGATATTTCACAATAGCTTAGCTCTGACTCCCCCCTGACCTGACTTCCCACTGTGCTGAGCTTTGGTAGCTCCGTTTGGATCAGCTGTGCGTGCTGTTTGCAGTACAGCTGGGTTTGTTACAGTACTTCCCAAATCGTGTTTGCTGTACTTGAAAGAGAAACACGACTGTGTGAACTTGCTCTAGCAGTTTTCCATGCCCTTCATTTCCAAAGGCAGCTTGGGATTGTTCTAACCACAATGTGGAGGTGCAGGGGGTGTTGCTGAGGTGGCCCCAGAGCGACCCAGCACGTCTGATCTGTTTGCAGAGCGACCACCACGCTGCGTTTCAGGTTTGAAGTGTGCAAAGAAGTGAGCAAGCACCTGGAGCTGCTCCCAAAGACAGGCTACATCCAGGCTCAGTCAGCCTTCAGTGCCCAGCTCAAGTTCCTGCCCAGGTAACCCACACCAACCCAAACAGGACCCTCCCACTTTCAGGCGGTGCCAGTGGAGAAGCCGAGCAGAGTTGCCGCTGCTCCCACGGAGCAGGCTGGACTGCCCTGCTGGTCACTGCAGGCCTGGGCTCCCCCTCCTGCCCCCCAGAGCTGCCAGCTGCTCCGGAGGAAATGAGCCTGGCTCCCACCCCCTGGGCACTGCCTCCCTGGGCTGGCAGCAGGGGGAGAAGCGGAGCAGTTGCGTTCCGGGTGGGCTGCTCCCGTGTCTGTGGGAAGTTATTCTCAGCCAGGAGAGAGCTTACTGAGGCAGGTGGCTGCTTCATGGATCACTGATTAAATAATTTCTGGACAACAACTCCTGTGCTTGCTAATTAAGGTAAGAATGGTTGGGCTTCCTGTCCATCTCTCTCCTCCCCATGCACATTCCACTCCAAAAGATGAAGGTATTGATCTTGAATTTCACGTGACGTTTTATGTAACATCATCCCAGCAAGTTTCTCTTCTCCATTTCATGGTACATCTCCATACACAGGCATAACTCAGTGGTAGGAAACAAGGAATTCCAGTTTTTAAAAATTTAAAGACAGGAGCTTCTGTTAACCACTGTTAATTTTATTTACCTCATCATTGCCATCCTAAAGAATTTAGTGGGACATTTCACATAGAAATTTAAATGAAAAATGGAATTAATTCTGGTGCACAGCCAAATGCTTCAGCAGCTTTGGCAGTGATTGCTGCTGCAAACCTGCTGCTGCTTTGATGTAGGTTTTCCAGGCCCATTGATGTATTTTGGATTCTCACTGATGTGCTCAGCATTTCTGGGTTCTGCATTTAGAGTCTAATCACTGATTTCAAAATTTTCACCAGGTTAGTATTCAAAGAACTAAAAGTATTTACAGTTCTTCCAACATCTCAAATCCCATCAGATTACAACAACTGTAACATAATGACATATTTGAGTTCCTCAACTTCATCTGCTCTAAGCACTGTTACCCTCGGAGTGGATAGAACCAGAGCTTGGATTTAGAACCTTAATCTTCCTTTAAAAAACAGGGAAGCTTCAGAAAGGAGATTTGATGAGATTAAGGCATTTCTGACACACAAAATAAGTATCTGGCTGGCTGAGGGGACAGATCAGTTAAAGACCTCATGCAGGGAGGGAATGAGAGTGTGGGGAGCACGATGAGTGGGGAAGGACTGAGCCAGTGACACATTTCTGCGAGGCCTCCTCAGTGATTGGGCATTGTGAGCTCCATTAATAGAACAGCTGCATTAAACGTGACACCAAAGCAAAGAGAACCCCCTCAGCAGTGGCAGCAGCACACAGCTGGCTGAAGCCTGGGAGCTTCTCCCCAGTGTGCTGTGCACGTGGACCTGCTCAGGCAGGTGTTCCAGTACTCACCTTGCTGGGCTTTGAGGCCAGCATTTTCTGTTTAGGCAAGCTCCATGCCACTTCAGAGAATGGTCTGAGGGATTCCAGGACCTTTTCCCCAGGGCACAGCAGATTAATTTAGAGTCCACCCCTGTGTCCGTACAGTCACAATTATTCCCCCCCTCTGGATTGCTTTGAAATAGATTAATTTCTCCTGCTCTTCCAATGTCCTGTGGCAAAGTGAAAGCTGGTGCTGTGTTCCTCCCTTGTATTTAACCCCAGTTCCCATCTGTAAAGAGGTTACCAATACCTTTGAACATCACCCCTCTTGCAAAATAACAGCAGCGAGATTTTGGATCACCATGGTGATGAGTGGGTGCTATGTTATTCATTACCTGTTCTTGAACAATACAGTAAAGAATTGCATGTAATGCCATGAGTAGTAGTAGAACATGAGCACTGTGGGGACCCAAGAACAGGAAACAACTCACTCTGTTGCTGGGAGTCACTATAAATAGAGCAGCAGAGCTAAAAATGCTCCAGGTTTGTATTGTCTTGGCCTGGAGCTCTGCAATGGAGCTTGTGAAAGCAAGATGCTTCACCTGCAGAAAACCTGCATGTTCCTTAGCAATTCCTAATCTGGCCTGTCAGCAGGCCCTGCTGGGCTCCAGATGAGCTCACTTTTATTTCTCTGGTTGTGGCTGAGACAGGCTGGTCACTGACAGCAGTGTCCACAGTAAGCCCTGCCTGCTGAGCTGCAGCAAAGATGCACGGGGTTTATATTCTGATTAGAGGGTAAGCTTGTAATTTTTTAGAATTTTAAATGACTGGATGGCTTTTTAAAAAAGGATAAATGGATGCTGACCTTGGTGACCTCTCTTAAAATCCTGCATGTCCAAAATCCTGTCTTTAAAATCAAACAAACCCCAATGTTACTGTGCAAGGTCAATCCATCTCATGTCCCTGGCAGCCACCTTTCAGCCCCTGCACTCCTGCTCAGAGCATTGCCTGGGGGTGCCAGTCTGCAGGAAATCTGGGACAAGTCCAGAATATTCCTGGCCTGACTGCATCCTCATTGTCTTGGTCAGAAGGTGGGAGGGATTTCAGGGGTCACTAATTTTTTACTGGAATTCTCTTCTACCATTCTCCTTCCATTTTTTTTAATGCTTGCACGTATCTTCCATGCAAGATTTTAATTAGGCTTCACTACACAGGAGGATTTGAGGAGGATTAAATTAAGATTAAGCTAAGATTCAAAATTGTGAATAATAAAACTTTTAGGCCTTAAGTAACAGGTTTGGGTTTGTTTTTCTTTCTGTTCAGAAATAATCCATCAGAAGTTTCTTATTCCCCTTAGTGAGAAAATAGCACAATGTTTTAATGACACTGACTGTACTTTTGTGTTTTCAGGCAGTCTCTTCCTGAAGATGCAGGGAACTATTTCAATGCAGAGACAAGAATCCTGGAGGTGCCAGTGACAATAGTGATCATGGACAAGGTCTGTCTGTGGTGCTGCTTCTCAGACTGGCAGTGGATGTAAATCATTCTAGGGAAGGTTCACTTAACCTTACCTATCTTACATCAGCTCTTTACTGCTTGAAGTTTGATAGCAGTAAAAGATGCTCTGAGTGCTAATAGAGAGTTGTGGTTGCAACACAGAAAGTCAAACCCTTCCTAGTCAGTGCTCACCTCACAGTGCCTGGCAAGGAACTAAGGAGAACAACTGTTTTGCAGTTGGGTGACATTTCACTTAAATCCTGTCCTTCCACCCTGCAGGTGGAGGTTTTCATCTTGTGCTCTTGCATTTGTTCCAGGCTAGAACAGTCAGTTTTACTGTCCATGCCATTGTCTCCACATCTGACCTGGAAATCAGTCCAGCAGAAATCAACTTCGGGCACTGCACGATCTATGAAGCTGTGCAGGCAAATGTCAGGGTAACAAACAAATGCCTCCTGCCACAGGAGTTTGGATTCCTGGGGCTGCCAGAGGTACGTGGTTATCCCACACACTCCTCCTCTGCTGTCAAAACAGATCTGAGGATCGTGGGAGAGTGTAAATAAATCACGACGGGTTGGTCAAACCCTGTGGGAGCAGCTGGGCTGGTTCTGGGCTGCTTTGAGTAAACCTCAGTGTTACACCCCCTGCCTCTTCCAAGCAGTGCAAACACCTGGGAGGAGGTTTTGCTGTTCCTTTGTCAGAACACCTGGGTTTTCACACCCAGAAGTCTCCTCACAGAGCTCCTGGTGCAGGTGGGGATGTGGCTGTGCCGTCGAGGCCGAGCACTGAGCCCGACTGGCACCCACGTGCCCAAAGGCTCTGTCTGTCACCAGGGTGGCTGTTCAGCCCCCTGGGAATCATCCTGAGCCACTCCTGGGCACTTTGTGACTGACTGTAAGTTGATGTGGAAGCCAAATTAATCACAGGAGCTGCTGGTTTCGTGTGGGCTGGGTCTGCTGAAGTATTTTTTGCACAAAGTTGGCTGTTCAAGTTCCATAATAGCAGGATGATCACAGTGTGAAATGGTTTGGCACATTGGCATCAGAGTTAGAGGAACCTGACATTTAATTAGGCATTCTCCTGTTCTCTGCTGGTTTAGGGATTAAAATCAAGGAGGGAGCTGAAAGAAATTGTTAACTTCAGCTCTGTGAAGGCTTTACTTCCCAGTGTGTGTTTCCTGATGAGCTTAAAGTGTGATGGAGAGACATTCTTGAGTCATCATCAACTCAAACACAAGCCACTGTACAAGTGTGGGTATTAAAGTGGCCCTGTCACTGGGGAATCTGCTCCTCAAACAGGGATCAGCCCTCAAAGACAGGGGGAACTGCTGGGATTTTTATCAGATTTCGTTCAGTTGTCTAAGAAGAGTAAATAAACATTAGAGAAAGGTGATTACCATAGATGGGAAGGAGCTGGGGAAGGGATTCTCCTGAAGTCTGAGTTCACGGATTTAATCCCTTTGGAGTTACTGCACTTCAGTCAGACTCATCACGAACTCAGACCAAAAATTCTCTCTAGAAGGTTTCTCTTTCCTAGGCACTTCCACATTTAATAACAAAATTTGACAGTAATGTCTTAATTTATTAATAAATTGATAATTTAAGTAATAACTTCTTATCCTGGCATTTTGAAGTTTGTTGAAGTTCAACCCAATGATGGATTTGGAATTATTCTTCCCCTGGAAAGCCTGACATTGGACATAATCTTCAAAGCTACCAAGGCGAAAGAGTACAGCTTTGAGCTCACCTGCACGACAGAGATTAACAGGTATGGTAAGAGACTGAACATAGGTGATGTGGAAATCTAAATCCCAATGGATTTCCACTGCTAAGCTACTCTAGAAATTAGAGCCCTGCCTGCTTTGAGGAGGCAGGTCTGGGATAGGCACGTGAGGCCAGTGGGAATTCTCCAGCTGACAGGAGTTGCTCGGTGCCTGTTGGTTTCAGCCTTGGCTGACACTTTTGTCTTTACTGAGGTGACTTTTCCTACCCCTCCTCAAGTTTATCCTTGTCCAGTTTCCAAGCTCCCAGGTTACCCCAACCTGCAGAACCACCGAAGGAATTCTTTTCTGTACAAATGCTTCCTGCATTAGGCCACTGCTGCAGTAACCATGGCATAAACTTTGATTTGACTGGATGTGTTTCCAGAAGTTCACAGAGGAAGAATTCAAGCAGGGACTCTGGCCAATTGTGCATTAAAAATAGATAGTATTATTGTTCATCTTTAGGCAAAATTCCCATTGCAAGCTTGAAATTCTGCTTAAATAGGGACTACAGGATTAGCTCCCTATTTTCCGGGCTGATTAAGACACTATTTTATGCTGAGACAATTTATCATGTGTTTATTTTTAGACAATTCAAGCTGTCATGCAAAGCAGTTGGAGTCCACCCACCTCTTGAATTGTCTCATTCCTTGGTTCAGTTTGCTGCAACAGCTCTGAACTCTGTGTCTGAAGCCACGCTGGACGTGCTCAACCCCCACGTGAGTGGGAACAGCCTCATCCACCCCGTCCCTCGGATCGGCTCCGGGGAACCTGCCCCAGTTGGACCCACTTCCTTTGAATTCCGTGTGCCAGAGGATTGTCCCGTGACAATTACACCTTCTGTGGGAACCGTGCTGCCTGGGCAGGTAAATTCACTTCAAATGTCAAGTGTTCTGCCAAGTCTTGGATCATCACGTCTCCACAAAGGCTGTCGCTTGCAAATGAAGCTCAAAACACGAATTATTATTAGAATAGCTGGAATATTTTGTATTGTTTGAAATAAGGTTTTAAATCAGACCTGAGGGTGAACCACCAAATCTGGCTAATGCCTTCTGGGAATGTTCACATTTCCCCAGTGTTGTCACTGGGCTCTATTTGAAGAATGTTTAAATATCAAAAGTGCTGGTCGTGTAAACCCAGCCCGCTGTGACATCCTGGACTTCCAGGAGAGCTGAGAGTGACCTTATCCCGAGGATCCTCCGATTCCCTTGGGGGGAGAGCGTGTTCTGTGCATGAATGTTGTGCTCTGTGGGGCTCTGCTGTGGGGGCAGAGCTGTGCCCACCAGCCCTGCTCTCCCATTCCCAGAGCAGCTCCATCCGAGTGTCCTTCCGCCCCGCGCTGCCGGCTCAGCTCGTCAGGGAGGAGGCAGCTCGCAGGCTGAGCGGAGCAGCTGTGCCAGAGGCAGGAATTCAAGTAAGGAATGCTAAGAACAGCACATGCTGCTGGTCTGGCACTTCCAGAGATTTGTTTCTCTGGAGTGGTATTTTTATCATAAAATTATTTGCATATTAATGAAGCCCCAACTCGTGGTCCGTGCAGGACCTGCCTGCAGAGGACGAGGGTAAAATATGTCCATTTTAACTTAATGTTACGTTATTGGAAATGTCTGTAAATCTGCACTGTACTGTCTGTGGGCTGTCACCATAGTCCTGCTGTCCCTTGTTCTGTGCCCTCTGTCACCTCCTTGGCTCTGTGTCCTTGGGCTGTGTCTTTGTCAACTCATGTCATGGTCAGATTCCCAGTGGTGACCCTGAGTGTCTGATGGACAAAGGGAAGAAAAAGGATGAGAGTGAGGGGAAAAAATTGAGCATTTCCATCCCCAAACAGCCTGGGAAGAATGGAAGCAGGGAAAACCTGACTGCTGTAAGGAGCTCTGGAGAGCCAAAACCTGAAGAGTTAAAGCCTGAGTAAGTCAGCAAAAGCATCTTGTACTACACAGACAACATTCTCTTTATAAGTAGTTTAATAAATCTACTAAAGCTGTAGGTAGACAAGAAAGCAAACTGGAGAGGGAGCAGCTTGAGCTGTGTTGCAGAGGCTGTTTCCAAAATTAGTGCTGCTTGAGAGCCACACAGCTGTACCCTCTCATGTGAGGCAAAGAATCCCTTTATGCATCAGAAGGATTGAAGACTTCAAAGAATCCGTCAGGGAGCAGGAGCTGGGGCTGAGCGTGGCTTGGGCTGAGCCTGCATGGGCTTTAAAGGGCAGCTCCAGAGCTGGCCTTGGTGGCCCACAGAGACTGCCAGCAGTGAACCTTTTGTGAACAGACCAGACAGAACCGTCTGATGGCCCAAATGCACAGCCTGGAGCGCTTCTGGGTTTGACTGGAGGGTTTGCACAGCCCATGGCATTAGTCACGGTCACCCTCGGTGCTGGCACTGAGATGCTGCACTGGAACAGTCAGTGCCAGGGTGTGCCCCTCAGTGAGCTCTGGCAGCACGTGCTGCCTGCAAATTTGGGTTCCTAGATGCAAAGTCTGATACTTGAGTCCCTGGTTTAGCAGGTAATTCAACTTCTCAGAGCCATGTTTCTGCCTAATCTGAGGAGTTTGGAAGTAAATACATACTGAAGCAGCAGGGGTTTGGCTGTACTGGACCTATTGATATTTTTGACTAAAATCCCATGTTGATTGCAATCCAACAATTATAGTTTTTAAATATTTTCAGTAGAGGTCATAAAACAAAATTCATATTTTAAAGTACTGCTCACATATTGGACTAGAGGGATGTGATCCTGTGTGTTTCCATGTCATTGCCATAGAAGGACTGGAAGACACTGGAACACTTGTTGTATTCGAGCAAAGGAAATTGTATTGAGGATTTTGCAATCTTTAGGATAACATCTGCTATCTGGGTTTGTAGTTTTTGTTCTCTTTTGGCAACAAAAGCCAACCACTTCGTGGGGTGGGCCCATTACTGACAGTCATTTGGTTTCACTGTTACATCCAATTTTGAACGTGTGACTAAGAAACAATAATCACAGATAGCTCAGTAGATAGTTATTTGATGTTTTTCTTGCTCTCTCACTCACTGAGATGATTCTTCTTCCTGGATTCTCTAGTTCTGATGCTTACAGGGCAGCCCAGGCCTCCCTGATGAGGAGTTTCCCTGGGAGTTTTAAGAAATACATCATTCCCTGCTTTGTTGCAAGTGGACAGGCTGCTGGAGAGAAGAGCTCTGGACACTTGAGCTGCAGGTATTGCAAGTGATAGTCCAGAAATGCTGGGGGGAAATGGTGGTAATTTATTCCCCTGGGGGAGAAATTTGTTTTCTGATCTGGATTACTTCATAGCTCAGCGATACAAGCTCGTGCTCACAGCCCACCAGTTGGATAAGAATCAAAGACACGAATATCAAAGCAGCTCAAAGAATAATTGTGTGAAAACTTTGAAGCCAGATAGTTCATGGCTCTGCTGGGGCACAGAGTGAGCACCAGAGTCACGTGTGGTGCTGTCATCCCCTGCAGTCACACCCTGCGAGATGAGCTGCTTTCTGGCAATAGTTCTTATTTCTGAGTGATCCAAGAGCTCTGCCCTTTTACTCCCTGGCTCATTTCCTCTCTCTGCAGCCCTTACAACACGTTGTACCTGGAGCTGCACTGCCCGGCTGTGGCCCCTCCGGTGCTGGTCAGTGCCGACAGCGGGGACGGCGCGGTCGGGTTCGGTGACGTTTCCGTAGGTATGGAGGCTGAACTCAGGTGCTGGTGCTTTCTGGCTGACAGGAAGGTCCTCTGAGCACAGTTCTGTGTTTTCAAAAGTCAGGAGAGAAATTAGCCCTTAGTAGGTATTGAGGTGGAAAATGAGGGGCCTGTCTGGCAGCTGAGGCCCAGGAACAGCAGTCTGGATCCCAGATGTGGAACTGGAAGCTTGACAACTTTGAAAGCATTTTGGTGAGCTTCTGGCACCTTAGCCAAGGACAGGGAATGAGTGTCTGGCCCGGGGAGAAGCAGGAGGGAGGAGGAGGAATGGGAGGGCAGGGCTGAGCAGCATCACTTCTGGAGCTGTTTTCATTCCTGACAGGCCACAGGACGATGAAGCGAATTGCACTGCAGAACATCTCCCCAGGGAAGGTGGGGGTATCCTTGTGTGGGACTCACCTGCCACTGCCTCTGCCTCACCCTCTGCCTCTGCTGGGGGCCTGCTGGACACTAAAGCATCAGCTTCATTTTCTCTGAGTTGTCACAGATGGTTAGTTCAGACTGAAGACACATAAACAATATGTAGAGTCTGTTCTTACATATTTTTGCTCAATCTTTTTGAACGATTTTCCTTGAGTTGCACCCTTTTAGCTGAGATTCTCAGCTCTGAACCCCAGTGGCCCCTTCCTGTTGGTGAGAGCAGTTGGAATGCTTGAGCCAGGTGAAAGTAAAGCCCTGGTCATCTCTTTTTGCCCAGATGAGGATAAATGGGTGAGTAGGAGATACAACAGCAATGGGAGGAAAGAGGAGAGGGATATGAGGGGTGTGTAATTCATGTGTTACCAACCAGGATAAGGCTCTCAGTAATGAGAAAACCTTTGCTGCCCCTCCCAACATTTGGGTTTAGTGTCTGTGCACTCCCCCAGAAGTTTTGCAATGGCCCATTTGTGGGAGGGGGTCTGTTGGAGGGGTGGGGGGTTTCCTTCAGCAGATGGAATAACCCAGGCGTTCCTCCTGGCAGTTCTTTGAGACCCTGGACATCAGGGTGGGCAGTTCCACCCTCAGCCTGCGCCTGTCTGGGCATGGGGTGGTGCCAGGCACTGTCTGCTCCGTGGAAGGAGTGCTGGACATGGGATATGTCCTGGCCAGGGAGCAGGTGACCTCCACCATCCAGGTGAGTCCCTCTGTGCCACGGCAGGCATTGTGGTAGGGAGGGAGTCAACGTGAAGTGACTCCTCTTTGATTTTGTCCAAGTCTGGCAATGACCAAGGTCTGGTACTTGATGGAAGACACTTGGAAGGAGCCTGGTCCTGCTGGGGGTGGGGGTTGGTGTGACATGTTTTGGGCAGCACTAATGTGTGTCCTCAGTGGCATCTGGGGATGCGGGGCTGCAGCAATGCAGCAACACCAGTTCAGCCACTTTGCCAGCTGGGGACCCTCCAGGCCTGAGAACCAACTGCCTCAATGCAAGTGCTGCTGTGTGAATGAATGTCCCCAGGTACAGAACACTTCCAGCCTGACCCTGCCCTTCTCTGCACAACTGGACTCGCTGTCACCCTCCCGGGACAGGGACCGGCAGAACATCCCGGCCTTTCTCAGCCCCTCTGTGCAGAGAGCAGAGTTTGTTGGTAAACTTGGTTCTTTCTTTCCCCTTTTTTCCTTTGCTGAGGACTCTGGCACTGTAAAGCAGCATTGCTCTGTCCTGGTGGATCTGCACAACTGTCAGACCTGACACAGCATTGAAATTAAAGCCCTCCTTTTGGTCCCCACTAGGAGCTGTACTGATTCCTTCAGTATGGACAGCTGTAAATTTATGCAGCCTCAGCAAATACCCACAAGGAAGGAGATATTAGTGTTTAAATAAACCCACACAGTAATTGCCTATCAGAGATTATATTTAGGGATGTCCATCTCTGTGAAAACACGTCAGAATATAGGAAGGGTTTGGTGATGTTGCCTCAGTTCCTCTGGAGATGTATTTATCAAACTGATGGATGGAGTTATCTGGTGTTTCTAACACCCTGTTTTGCTGCAAAGCCACGTGTCAGCTCTTATTTATTCGCTGTTCCCACAAAAATTAAATGGGTTTAAAATTTATGAAGAAGTAAGATGGAGCTGTCCTCCCTCCTTACCTGTACCCTCATTTTTGTTTACCAGGAACACAGAACTACAGTGGCTTAAGTGTGTTCAGCGTCTTTCCAACAGAGGGGGAAATTGAGGCCGGGAAGAGCCAGGAGTTCGTCGTTACCTTCAGCCCCGACCATGAGAGTCTGTACTACTCTGACCGCCTCAGGGTCGTGCTCTTCGGCAAGGTGAGACCTGCTGGGTCCTGGGAACAAAGTCTGGATGTTCCTGCCTTGGTGCAGGGAGGGGAGGGCGGGTCTGGGGCCCACTGACCCTTTCCAGGCTTGGACATTCAGTCCCTGATTGACAACAGCAGCGAGCTGGGATTCGGGCCCGTCCCTCTGCAGTGGGAGCCGAGCAGAGCCGAGCGGGTTCTGTGGGGAGGGCTCCTGGCAGGAGGAGCAGGCAGGGGCTGGCAGGAGGAGCAGGCAGGGGCTGGCAGGAGGAGCAGGCAGGGGCTGGCAGGAGCAGGCAGGGGCTGGCAGGAGGAGCAGGCAGGGGCTGGTTCCATCTGCGGAGAGCCCGGGGTGCTCTCCGGATGGGCAGGTGGTGGCACGGCTGGCAGCCCAGGCCCTGCCAGGACACGGGGCCAGCAGTGAGGGCAGAGTGACCACTGAGGCCCAGCAGCAGCGCTGCACAGCCCGCAGGGACTGCTCCTGTCCGTGGGCGCCGTGTCTCCAGACACCTTTGGCATCGGCACAGGGAATGCAAACCCCAGTCAGCCGCAGTTGGACACTGGTCCTGCTTCACGAACTGAGCAGAGTCTGAGCAGAGAAGTTCTGCCTCCTTTGGTGGCGTTTGTATAAACAGTTTGTGCAGCCCCTCCTCGGGCCCAGGAGTGCTGGGTAGGGGTGGGCAGGGACAGGCTCCTGCATTAGGGAGGGCTCCTCTCGGCCTGGATCATTCCCCAGGAGGGGGTGCCATGATTCCCGTGCCCCTGGTGCTGCCGGGGCATGGAGCTGTCACTGCACTGAGCTGCCACTGCATCCCGAGCTCTGTTCCCACCCAGCAAACAGCCCACGAGATCCCGCTGAGGGGAGCGGCGCGGGAGCACCCCATGTTTGTGGAGGGGGGCGTTCCCCTGGACGTGCCCGTGGAGTCCTTGGCTGTAACATCACCTGTGGCACCCCAGGAAGCCCTGACAGCAGGTAAAGTGCTACCACTGACGCCCTGTCACAGAGCAGGGGGTGATGAGACATGGGAATGCTCCTCTGCCTTTAAGAAAAAGGCAATTAGAAGACAATTTTTGCAGAATCAGAACCAAAGAGCGTTTTGGTACAGCCCATGTTTGTAACACACAGAAATGCAGGAAACTTTCTCCTGAGGAAAGTCCTCTCTGATTTTAATGCACTTGTATCTTAATGATGATCTTCCACCTCTGCAACTTACTTGCACAAAATGATTAGAATGTTACAGTGCTACAAAGTTATTAAGATGTGTTTGCTTTCTCTGCTTCTCTGACAAATTATTTCACATATAACCAGATATCCTGGACTGTCCCATTTGTCCTGTTACAAAACAGACACACTTGCAGGGTTTTGCAGTTATCCTTCCTTCATTTCTGTGGACAGGGTTTGTGAGCAACCCCTGACTCCTGAGGTAAAAATAAGTGGAAGCAGCTGCACCCTTCTGAAATATGGTACACACAGGTCTGTCCCATGGGCTGGGAAACCAGCGTGGAAACAAGCAACAACTGCGGTTTGCAATTGCAAATTATGCAAAACCTCCTTTTCCTCAACTCCTCCCTGGCTCTGTAAGAAGGATCTCCCTGTCTGTGCCAGCTCAGGAGTTGGTGCCACGACACCACTTGTTCTAAACCCATCCTGGTGTGATTTCTGTTCGTTCTGAGCTGAAATGGCTCAGGTTGGACCGTCTGTCTTTTTTTAGAGCCACAGGAGCCAGTGAGGTCCCTTCTCCTGCTGCTGGAATACGTGGATGGAGGGAGCCCTGGGGAGCCAGCCCGGGCAGAGCTGAGGGTGGGGGCTGTGGAGACCCCCCTGCTGCCAGCCAAGAAGGTGAGGTTTGTGTCAGGTGCTGGGGGCAATGCTGGCAGTGTGCAGGGCTGCCTTCTGCCCAAAACTCACTCTGCAAGTGACAAAACAGCTTTCAGGGTTTCTGGCAAACTTTACATCACAAGAGCAGCCATGTTTGAAAAGGTTCTTTTCGGGGGTCAAATACAGGAGGAATAAGTCAGCAGCATAATTAATGTAGCACTTTGCTTCCCTAATAATGAAAGACACAATTTGAGCCCAGAACTGGATTTTGTGACAGCCACGAACGAGGGGGATCCTCGGAGTTCCGAGGGGCAGCAGCAGTTTGGCAAAGGGCAGTGCAGGCTTTGCCGAGCTGAGCAGGAGGAGGTGCTGTGTGTTCGCAGGCCGTGGAGTTCAGCCTGGACTCGCTGCCGGAGCTGGAGCGGGCGGGGATGGCTCTGGAGGAGCCCCGTGGGGCGCTGGACCGCGGGCAGGAGCGGAGCGTCCGCGTGTCGTGGGCGCCACCTGCAGACCTGCAGGTGAGTGACAGCCTCGGGGACACGCGCGGGACACGCGGGGACACAGGGCCATCCTCCGGGGGTAACTCCACAGGGCCATGACTGCCCCTCCTGATTCACCTCCGTGGGCATTGATGGGAAGAACTGAGTGGGGTGTGTGGGATGGCAGAATGAGCAGCTTGTTCCAAATTAAGAGCTCGCTGGTGTCACATGCACGGAGGGCACTGGGGTTGCTGCCAGGGGGGTCAGGTGGACATTGTGCCTCTTGGTAAGCCCTGGCTCTTCCACAAGCTGCAGCACTCACTGACAGGAGCCATTTCCTTGCCAGTGCTCTGTGTGACAGCACAGTCAGTGGCACTCTGGGGACAGAGGCTTAGTCCCTGTCAGACCCCCCTGCCTGCAGCTCCAGCCTTGCTGGGAACAGCAGAGGGACAGGAGGGGAGGGGGAAACCTGTGCCAGGGCTGGTACATCGTGCACTGAGCTGTGAGACACAGCTGGAGCAACTCCTCTGCTCTTCCAGGAACCACGTGGGGCTTATGTGTGTGTTTTGTAGGTCAGTGACCCTCCCCTGGTGACAGCCCTCCTGACCCTGAAGGGGGACATCACGGAGTGTTACCGAGTCCTGTTCATGGCACGAGTCGTGTCTGCCGCTGCTCCCTCCCAGTGAGGCCTCCAGACTGGCAGAGAGAGATGGAGCTGATACTGCTGGGAATTCACTGGATCTCTGGGGAGACATGGGGACATTGGGGACTGTTGGAATACATGAGGGAGGCAGGAGGGAAGGGACTTGTAGTATTTCTGCTCTGTTTCCCCCAAAGTTCTCTGTAAACTCTGGTGCCACCAGTGTCATTTCCCAGCTGACTCTGGGACAATAACCTTGTGGTAGAAAAAGGAATTAATGAGGGGCCCAAGTAGCTTCACTTGTTGTTAATCCCAGTGTCTCCCACTGGCATTCCACCAGGAGGAGTGTTTGCTTTACATCCACATGGGCGAGTGTCAATCAAGGTCTCTTTTTCCAATTTCAGATGCTTTTTACAGGATTTGGAAAACCCTTGACTTTTTCTCTTTTAAGAGCAGAATAAAGTTTCATACCCAAGCCTCCTCCAGCCCATCTGGGCAGTCACTTTTGCAGTGCCCTGTGCAACCTGCCTGCTAACACGTGGTCAGGGGAGCAGTGCCCTGGGTGTGATCACATCCTTGCCCTCCATCCTGGCTGTCCAGGCACTTCATGTTTCTGGGTTTGCTTCCCTCTGGATTCTAAGAGGAGATTCCTGCCTCTCTCAGGAAGGGCCCTGCAGGTGTAACTTTGTCAGGAAGCAGCAGCTGGTTCAGGGAAGAGTGCAGAGGCAGCCCAGGGTGAGCAGCGGAGGGAGCAGGCACTGGAAACATGGATAGCCTTTGACATCTTGTGTCACTCTGTCCTGAGTCACTGTAAAGCTGTGACAAAGGTCCCTCCCCCTCTCCCAGGGCGTGTTGCCCTTTGCCCCTTTGGCTGTGAAATCACCGGTTTGGGTGATGCAATCCCAGAATGGAAACCCTGTTTGTAAATATTGCCGTGGTAACGAGCTCCGGGGCAAAGCCACTGTCACGAGAAATGCTTCAGCTGCTCTTCCCCTGGGACAGAGGAAGCTTGTGGGAGAGATGAGGGGCTTCCTTGTTTTTCCAGCCAGTTGTTTGATCCCTTGAGATCTGTTCCCATTTAATAACGGATCGAGTGGCTGTGGAGTCACTTAACTCTTCAGTCTGGAGACTGCAGATGCTGCAGCATCAGAGAGGGGAGGGGCAGGAGCTGGGGGTGGCAGTGCCAGCCAGAGACAGCTCTGCCCTCGCTGGAGCCCTGGCACAGCTGGGCTGGGGCTGGGGACAATGGACTGGGTGTGCTGTTCTGCTGCAGCCTGAGAAGGGCCAGTAAATACCAGTAAATACCACTCCATCAGGGAAAACTGCTGCACGTGGTGCTGCCCGGGGGACAGGGACCTGGGAGAGGGGAGTTCCCAGGGAGCAAGGGAGGCACAGCAGGTGGGAGTGAAAGGGTTATTCCATTCTGTGCTTCCAAAGCAGGTTAGCACAGTCAGGCCAGGACATTCTAAACGTGTCACTGGGTCCATCCTACAGGACCCCAGTAGGGATGGAGCCCTTATTGTGAGGACAACATGGAAAGTGTGACCTCAGAAATACATCTCCATTTCCTGGAAGCTTAAGTTTTCTGCACTTGTGATCATTCTGCTTTCAGACTGAGCTTTGCAACTGTGATCACTCTTGGGCCACTGGACACAGACTTGTGCCTTCCCATTTGGATCTAAAATCATAAACTGCATCCTGTGCTGATGCAGCTCTGGTTTAATAAGCAATTCACATCCGTGGATGGCCTTTATAATCCTTAAAAGGCAAGCCCAGCTCATTCTAACGCAGAACATAAAAGAATGAGCAGCAGTGTCACACACAGCTGAATAATTCATGTTCTGCTTCTCCAGAAGTGACTTCAGCGATTGCTTCACACGTATGAGCGCAGGTTTTCCTGGGTGAGCCACGGCCCCGTGACCCTGAGCAGTCCTGCAGGAAAACACTGTGGGCAGTCACCCTGTGCCACTGCTGAGCCTGGAATCGCTTTGGGCCTTACGGAGCAGAAAGAGGGAATGTCACCTGGTGCTTCCCTGGCCCTGCGTTCCCGGGTGCTCCCATGGTGTGGTTCCCCGGGTTTGGGGTGGGATGGCCCTGGCTGGAGGTCAGGTGTCCACCAAAGTGTGCTCTCTCTGGCAGAGAACATAAAATGAAAGGCTCATGGGTGGAGATAAGGAATTTCTGCCTGTGAAATGTAGTTCAAATAGTCTGGAGCAAACTGACCCTCAGAGAGCAGTGGTACCTTCTCAGTCGTGTTTCCTGTGTTCTATCGAGACTGTTTTTAAACAGAGAAATGATCTGCTTTTCCAAACACTTGTGTTGGACTCATATCCCTCACACCAGGTTTCCCATTCCTTTATTTCTCCTTCCAAGTGTCTCTGCCACAGTGCAGGCACAGGGTGGGTTATCCCTGAACCGTTCCAGGGAGATCCCTGAAAGCCGAGCTCTGTCCCTCGGTATCCCCGCCCCAACCTCGCGATCACAGAGGGCTGGGAACAGGGCAGGAGCTGGGACTGGGAATAGGGCAGGAGCTGGGACTGGGGCAGGGATTGGGGCAGGGAATGGAGCAGGGATTGGGGCAGGGGCAGGAGCTGGGACTGAGGCAGGGGGCGGTCCTGCCCCTGCCCCGCCCGCTGATGCCGATGCCGGTTATTTATTCCGATGTGGGCTCGGTGTCCCCTTTCAGCCCAGCCCGTGTCCTTGAGGACGCGGCTGTTGCTGTCCCGGCTCAGCCCCCGGAGCTCGGGGTGCTCCTCCTTCGGGTGCTGCTCCCGGCCCGGCTCCCTCCCCTTCTCAGGCATCGCTCTGCTCGTCTGGGAGATCTGTGAGAGCTCTGACCGGTGAGTAACCCACTGCCCATTCCCGACCCTCTCCCACGGGATCCAGGGCCGTGACCAGGGCAGAGCGGGGACCTGCTGATGGCCATCCCTTACAGCTGCCTCGGGATCTCTGAGATGGGCAGCAGCTCACAAACATGTCTTGGCTGGCCTGGCTCTGTAGGCTGAGGTGAATGATCCTCTCCCCAAACGACTCTGGAAGTGTCAACTTCTGAGCAGCCTCCAGATCCCCCCCGTGGCCAAAACCTTTGTTGTGGTGCCTGAAATCCGTGGCAGGAGGTTCAGGATGTACAGCTGCACTGCTCCAGTGTGACACAAGCTGTTCTCCTCCTGTACTGCAACAGAGCTATGGAAGAGTAACTTCCAAATAAGTGGGGGCACGGTTTGGGCAGGTCTGTGCCACGAGGCACCTCCTCTCAGGTACCTCTAAACAACACTGATCTGGTTTCTGGGAATCCTGCACGTGTCTTTCTTTCTTCCAAGAAAAGTAAAGCACCACTTGGTAAGAACATTCCTTGGCTCAGAAGCCAGTTGTACAGAGGGATTGTCTGCATGTTCTCAGCTGGAGTAATTTCACAGCTATGAAGAACAGTTCTCTGAAGGTAAACCTAAAGGGGTTTTGCTCCATACTCTTACTGACTGCTTTCCCTTCTCCACCTCAGAAATCCTGGGAACTGTATTCCCTGTCACACAGGCACTGTTTGACTGGAGCTACTGAAATCCCTGGCTCATCTGCCTTCCCTCGCAGATGCCCTCAGAACATGTCTGATTGGACCAGCCTGTGGTATGTCTGGTGAGTTGGTTACTGGTCTCACTAACCCAGAGCCATCTGGGAGCTGTTTTGAGCAGCACTTGCAGGAGGGGAATGGAAACACTTCTCTGGGTTGGGATGGAGGGAAGGGCTTCTCCTGTTTTCTGGGAGCTGCCAGAGGAGTGGATTAGCTGAGCCCAGGGGAGATTGGGTGTCAGGCCCAGCATTCGTCCAGGGCTGTGTCATCTTTCCTTTCTGAGAGCGCTCCAGTTGGGCTGCAGGGCTTGTTGTTCCTAAATAGCCAGAGCTGTGCTGGCTGTTTGCACAGCACAGCCTTGCTGGGACTTGGCATGGCCTGGGGCACCATCCTGGGCTCAGGTGCCACCTCAGGGCTGGGTTTGCTCTCTGAACTCACACCTGGGAAGGGGCTGTAGGAAAGGGGAATAGGAAGCTCTGGTCACCAGTGGCTTCACCTCTTTCCTCACATGAGCATTACAGGCAGCAGGGCTTCAACCTGGGATTCAGGGCCTGGGGTCCAGCTTCCTAATCCAGGATCCAGCACTGGGAACTAGGGAGCCCTTCAGTGAGGCCCCAGCCCCGCACTGAGGCTGTTCCCCCGCAGGCTGATCCTGCTGACGGTGTTCCTGCTCCTGCTCTGCGGGCTCTCGGCGAGCTGCGTCAAGTTCTGCTGCCGCAGGAAGAGGCTCCCGGTGGAGACGTTCCCTCGGCACGGCTGTGACCTGGCGGGGATCGGCATCGACAGCGACAGCACCGCCCACAGCACCGTCACCTGTGAGTGCCCCCGGCCAAAGCACTGCCCTGCAATCCGTGCCTGCAATCCCGTGCCCAGCCCCTGCCAGAACGGGAACTGCCCACAACAACTTCCACCCCACAGGGTGGGCAAGAGAGGCAGGGAGGTCACCAGGGTGACACGGGGAGTGGGTGCAGAAGGCAAGGAGGATTTAATGCTTCAGAGATTAGAATAGTCCATGGTGGGTTAACCTCTTACGTGTCCTCTCCCCCACAGTTCTTCTCACTGTTCCCTCATTCTTTCCTGAGGGACATTCCAGCCAAAGTTCTCTCTGATGTGAGGATTCCCAGCTGTTCCTGCCCAACCCAGCTGAGCTCTCTGTGTTACTCCTGTGCTGGGGCAGGTGTTTCACTGCACTCAGATGCAGAGGTGTTTCTCTCCTGAGCCCTTCTCTGGGAGAATGCACAGCTCCCACCAGGGGGGATTCTCTGCTGCCAGCTGAAGTGCACAGTGATGTGTTCTGAACAAGTCCATAGTATCCTGGAGGAAAGCAGGACCAGCCTGTTATTTATCAGTTCCAAGCAGGTGCTCCAATTTTATTTTCCACTCTTTCTCTTCACAGCATACAGCTCATGGCAGTACCCTCCAAGTGTCCAGATCCCTGCAGTGTTTGTGGATATGGATAAGAACACCCTGTCCCTCCCAGCTTACAGTGTCTACGCACTGGACTTGCCACCTTCCTACGACGAAGCCGTGCAGATGGGAAAGCCAGGGGCGGACGTGGCACGGAAACTCAGTGACATCCCTGAGCAGGGGACACCAGCGGGGCTGAGCCCCAGCCAGCACCCACCCCAGACAGTCCCCAGGGATCCAGCAACACAGGCAGAGACTTCCCAAGGTGCCACAAAAGAACAGCCACAGATCTGACCCGTTTCAGATGGGGAGGACGGGAAGGGAAGGACCATAAGGATTAAAGAGGACGTGAAGGGTTTGGGTTTATAAGTAGGTTGTGGTGGAAAGATGTTTCCTCTCGTGCCCTTGCAATGATCAGTCAGAAGAAATGCTTTCTGTGATTTCTGTAATCCCCTGGTAAGGCTTTTTCAAGGATATGAAACGAGGTAAAAGGGCAGCAGTTTAAAAATGCCTGTAGAAGTGGGACGTGAATGCTTGTTCATCTTCTGATTAAAAAAAACTCTCCTTGTGTCCAGCAATAAAAAAATCTGGGGAATTCTGCCACCTTGGGAATACACACTCGGAACAGTACAAGCAGGAAGCTGTTGTTCCAGAACAGAAGTTTCCCAAGCTGGAGCTGAAGGGGGAATCCCTACAAGTCCCACTGAACAGCCTCTGCAGTTTCACTTCTTTTGAGAACAGCAACTGCCCAGAAGATTACTGAGGACAAACTGCTGCATGAGCCTGGAGATGGACAAACTTCCTGATGAGCCTGAGGATGCCAAGCAAGGCCAGGAAAGCGGGTGGAGGGAAATGTTCCACAACCACAGACAGGGAAAGACACAGAGGAGAAAAGACACTTCTTGGTGGTTGTTGGTCATGAGACCCAAAGGGATTGTTGTTGAGGTTTAGTAAATCTTTGAATTCCTATTTTTGAGAAGAGCTGCCTTGTGGGGGGGATCCTTTCACTATTTATTTTTTCCAGATAAAATGCACATTAGTCCCAAAGAGACACTTGCACACACTCAGTGTTGCTGATGGGTTTCAAACACCCATCAGACATTTCAAAGATGCCTTTCTCCTTTGTTATCTGCTCAGGTGTCAGGGGCTCAGCCAGCACAGGACAGAAAATCCCAGATTCCTGGCAGCTTTCCCCAGCTCAGAACTCAGCTGAGCTCAGGAAGGAGCAGGGTGGCACAGAACAGCCAGAAGGAGTTGTAGGTACAAATCCCACCGTACGGGCTGGGCAGCAGCCCAAGGAAGTTACTCCTAGGGGTGGGCCTTTGGGAAGCACTGACAGAAGGACACCTGCTGGGCATCATTTAAACCTGGGAGCTTGGAGCTGGTTACAGCAGCCACAGCCCAGATGAAAACCTGGGCTGTGAGAGGCCTTTTTTAATGGCAGCTCCTTCCCTTGCTTGCCCTTCCTTATTCCAAACAGAAGGAATTTTACCCATTCCTGAGCAGGGATTTTCTTGATTCCCCTTCAGCAAGGTGCTAATGTGGCTGCCCTTAAGAACCTGAGCAATCCCCAGGGTGGCTCCTTGGCCTGGGATTCTCTGTGGATGGGAGCAGGAAGGAAAGCCTGAGCACGGTGCTATTGTCTGTCATTAACCAGTGGTAGGAGTGGTGGGCACAAAAGCCTGCACAGCTTTTAGGAGGCTGTTACTCTCTGCCAGCCATGACTGCAAGAACTTCTCTGGAAATGGGCACTAATGGTTCAAAAATGAAGGTCTCTGCCAGCCAGGCTGGTGTGTGTGAGCTGCTCCCTGGGGAAGGGTCGGGTCTATATTTAACTTGCATGTCCCTTACTATGAGGGCTGACTGGTGTAACAGCTCTGCCTCTCTTGTGTCTCCTCTCTGTCATCCTTAATTATATTTCTCCTGGTTTATTCTTTCTCCTGTCTTCTTTTTCTGTGTCAAGATGGAGCCTGGGCATCACCCAGGGTGATGTTTGGGGGTCCCTGCCTGGGAGGGCAGTGTGTGCCCAGGCCTGGGTGTCTGCAGGGCACAAATACGGCAGAGGGGTTTTTATCTGTTGAACTTCTCCACCGGGACAGCGCCCAGGAACAAAGCCTCTGCCTTTCCAGAGCAGGAACATCTGCTGAGGGAAATGGCTGAGCTCGCTCAGCAGCAGAACGTGAGAGCGGGCAGAGGGAGCCACAGGGACTGACACAAGAGGGCAGTCCCTCCCTTCCCGGTGGGAGCAGCGCCAGGAGCGGCTCGGGAAGGGATGAGCCCGCTGCGGGAGGATGGCAATAACCCCACGGTTTGACTGCCCTGTGCTTTGGGGGGATGCAAAACCCCAATCCACGCCCCAAAAGCCCCCGACTTCCTAGGAATAAGGGCATAATCTGGTGGTTCCTTTCCACCTACGGAAAAGCCTTGTGTCTTGCCCAGGCTCTTGCCTGGTAAGGCGGTTCCTTAACTCAAACAGAAGCTTTGGTTCCGTCCCCTCCTGCCCCGAGCAGCCCGCGGGGACTCTGACCCTGACAGAGCTGGCCCTGGGGGCAGATCCCCCCAGCCTTCCTTATTTGCACCTTCACTGCCCAGGTTTCCTCAGCCCAAGAGCACCACAGAAGTCCCCTCCAGACAGACAGACAGATCACGACTGGGGGATTCACAAACCCCCTTTAACTCCCTGCAGCAAACACAGAACTCTTCCCAGCCTGAGAAGGGTTTATTTTTGTGCAGGCAATCCAGTTCATCAATTAGAACCACCGTTCCATGGGGGAACAGACCCCTGCAGGAACTGAGCTCAGAACAGGGGGTGGAAAGGCTGCTCTCCTGAATCCTGGTCTACACAGCTTGAAACTGTTGCTCTGAGCTGCCTTACATAAGGCTAAATCACAGGAATTAGGATGGAAAAGTGATCACCTGGGCTGTTGCTGTTTAATTGGATAAGTCAGAGAAAGAGTTCCTTGGTGTTCATGCCTCGAGCTGGGTGTGCAGAGTGGAAGGAGGGGAAACGGGACACGGACTGGACTGTGACTCCAAAGCCTCACTTCCACAAGGAACCAGGTTTAAAAAGAACACCAGGTGGGAGGTTGGTCATGGCTCAGCTGGATGGAGGCCCTAAGAATTCTGATTTGTCAGGCTGCTGGTTTTCACCATCACTAGATCTCTTCAGTCTCATTCTACCCACACCAGCTTGGTGACACCTCGAAGGGAAAAGCCCCTCTCTGTAATCACCCACAGCGCATTTTTCATCGTGGTTTATATTTGATCCCCAGCTTGGCTCTGCTCACACGCGGTTTTTCTCCTCTCACGTGCCCAAGATGATCATTTTGGCAGGTGCTTTGAGCTGTCCTGTGAAGGGGGCTGTGCTGGGGAGCTGTGCTGCTGGAGGAGCTGCTGCCTGCAGCCCTGCCTCTCCCCTCACACACAGCTCTCAGCACGAGCACTTGCGCTCTGAAAGGAAGCGCAGACGTGCAAGTAAATTGCCTCAATAATTCATGGGCTTTATAGCCCAGAGCAAATTATACCTTGGCTCTGTCATGAAATTCGGGTTGCAAATCCCTTTATAGCCAAGCTCATTAACCATCCAAGTAAAGTGGTACCTCTGGAATGGCTTTTCTAATTGATGCATTATGATCTTTGGAGAGTATTAAGTGGTGAACCTGCAGCATCCAGAGCGAGGCATCAGCAGGGCCTGGGTGCAGGGAAAGTCGGAGAAAACCTGTTTCTTTGTCTGTGTGGCTGCCCTCAAACAGCTCAGAAGGTTGGGTTGGTTTTGAGCTGCGTTTCCTCTTTATCAGCTGCAGGTTTTGAGGGAAGAGGATCCCAGCTGTGCCGGTGCTGATGGACACTGGGACACACGGGCAGAACCTGCCCACGTGGGAACAAAACACCTCTCCCAGAATCACTTTGCAGGTTCTTGGCTGTCTCCTGGCTCTGTTCTAACCACCTTTTCCTCTTGGAACCCTTTTTGCTCAGGGAGGCACTGACTAATTTTGCTGCAAATAGCAGAGGTTCTTCCCTTCACCCACAATTAAAATTCAAACTGCGAGAGAAGCCTTGGAATCCTACTCAGAGCAGACGATGAAAACAAGGTGTCACAGGGGAATTGTGCTCTAAAAAACCGGAGAAGACAATAAATGTTTTATGAAATTCTCCATCCTAAGGTCAACGAAACAAAAAAAAAAAGGCTGAGGTGCAAAACCACGTTGCTGGGAAAACATTTTGTTCTGGTCAGTCAAAATTTAGAATATAAAATGCCAGAGCTCTTTTTCATCTTCCTGGGAGGAAAGAAGGGCCTGTAGAAAAGAACACAGACTTTAAAAGGGTTTTGGTGTTTTGGGTTTGGTTTTTTTTTTTAGAGTAACAAAGCTCACCTTGGGCACTTGGAGAGAGGAACAAAAATCTATGTTGAGCACAGAAATTCCTGAATCTGCATTAGGGTGTTTGATGTTTCTACTCAGTTTTCAGCGTGCTTTCCCAAGTAGCTCAAAAAGGAAGCAAAAAGAGAAGGGCCTGATGTTGAGCTCCTGGGTGTGCACTGCCTTTGCCCCTTTCCAGGAGCTGCTTCCTCCCACCCCAGGTAAGGAAGGGCAGAGCCAGGGTGCTGGTGCTGACCTGGGACCCGCAGTGTGCCACACTCCGAGTGTGCCCCTGCTCTGTGCGTGGGGACTGGAGCACTGCCTTTTCCTGCAGGGAATTTCGGGGATGAATCCGTGGAGCGTGGGCTGCGCTGTCATAATGAACTACAGGTACAGTCAGAGCATGATGAACTTTGTGTGGGACATGAAGTGCAGGGAAAAAAACCCTCCCCACTCCCTCCCCCTCTTAAGGGGGGAAATCCAGAGGAGAAACTGGGGCCAAGCGTGAGGTTTAGAAAGAGCCCCTCTGGACTCCAGGTGCCTCAAGCAGACATCACCACAGCGTTCCTCGCTGAGGGGAGAGGGGCAAGAAACGTCCTTTTTCCCCCCAGCAGTGTCCTTTTGACCCAGCAGCTCCGTGTCCTGCCGGGGGGAGCCGTCAGACAGCCCACGGGGGCGGCTCTGCCCCCACGCCGGGTCACTCCGGCTGGGCGGGGAGGCAGGAGGGCTGCGAGCAGCCAGGGAACCAGACGGCCGCGAAAACAAACACGCCGGGTGGAGCTGGGGAGGGTTTCCCTCCGGCTGTTCCCAGCAGATGGGGGCAGTGAGCCGGAGTGGCCGTGGGAAGGTCGGCTCCTTCCGCGCTTATTTCACTTAAAGGCTTTTTCACCTTGATGAAAGGCCCACCGTACCTGCTGGAAAATGTTGGTCTGGGCCATCTGGGATAAATATTCTGGTTTTTTCCACTGTAATAATCAGGGGAAAGAAAAAATCTGTAATAATGAGTAGGCCTCTCTTTCAATCAAGAAACATCCTGGAGTGTGACAAGCTCCAGCCCTGCCACCGATATCCTGGCATCCAGATCTGCACCAGTTTCAGTGTCTCTGCCTCTAGTTTCCATTGGCAAACAATTCTGGGATCATGGGGGTTGGAAGGGGCCTTTGGCCATCCTCTAACCCAGCTCAGTGGGGCAGTTTGCTCAGGGCCCTGAACTCCCCAAGGATTCGGATCTCGCTGGCCCTCGGGGCAACCTGTTCTGCTTCTGACCACCCTTGGAGTTCAAGGACTCTTCTGAATGGGATTTCCTGTACTTTAGGTTGTTCCCACTGCTGCTCACCCTGGCAGTTGGTTGACAGATCCCTCCTGAACCACCTCATCTCGAGGCTGAGGACCCCCAGCTCGCTCATCCTCTCCTCGTCCATCAGATGCTTCAACGCCCTCATCACCAGAATATTTAACCCCATCTTTTCTCCAGCTTGTCTGAATCGTCCGGGAGTTTGCCCTGAATTTCACCTGCTGAATGTGGGCACCTCTGGGTGCTGCTCAGCTGCGTCCCAGAGGGCAGAAAACCAGCAAGATGAAATCAAGGAGGGCAGAGGAGAGAGGGGAGATGCACCCACAGGAGCTGTGTCACCACAAATGCAGTAGCTGCTGGGAAGCAGGGAAAATAAATGCTTTGCCCAGTGCCTCGGGGTGGAAGGTGCTGTAGAGATCCCCCTCCTGTGGGACGTGGTGCTGGAATGATAATGAAGAAGAATCAAAGTTTCTGATTGATTCCTGCCTCTTGATTTCCTAACATATCCTGCTATTCTAGCTACAGAACCCCACAACCTCCCAGCTTTAATCTTTAATTGATGTGCAAGATGCTGGTAACACGTGCTAACAGAATTAGAGAACAGAAAAGAACCAGGGTAACTCGAGCATCTGTGGGATTAGTTGGATGACTTCTTCATCCATTTATAATTATAAAACATAAAACTGCAAGTGTGTGCCTGTGTCTAATCAGCTGATGGCTCTGTTACAGCCCTTCTGACCTCTCCCTGTGGTTTCTGTGCTCACACCTCGTCCTCCGAGGTGGTCCCTTCGTGCCTCGGTCTGTGGGGTCACTCACCCACAGACCCGTGACCAACCCTCCTACCCAAACTGGCTACTTTGAGTCTGAAACAACATTCAGAGAAATGAAACTAAAAAAAAGGAGGAGTTTCTCATCAGACTGGAGACAGGGTGGGGGATGGAGGAGGCAACAGCCAGGTCCAAAAATCAGTCAGATGGTTCCTGGACTTCCCAGCAGCACGTGAGTCCCTCATTGCAGGTCTGGGAGCAGAAGGGTCTGTCTTCAAACCCTGCACGTCTGAGTTCCAGTGATTCACATGTAAAGCTGTTGCTGCATTGTCTTGAATTCAGGGAAGGTTCCAGCCTAAAATCTCTGGCACAGGAAGCTCAGCTTCCTCTCCAGATTTCCTTCCTCCACCTCCTCATGTGCAGATAGCAGGGAGCACACTCGAGCCCCTGAGGCTGTGGAGCAGTTGGAGTTTGGAGCCAACACCTTCAGCTGGAGCATCCCAGAGGAGCAGCACAGGCCAGTGGTTCTGACATCCATCCCATTCCCACAGGGAATTGGGTAAGGCTGTTATCCACCACAGTGGGGAATTTGCCCCTAATGTAAATCTGTTACAAACGCAAGAAACACTCTGGAAGGCCGAGTATGGATCAAGTCAATGCCTAAGACACCACTAACTTTAAAGGGCTAAGTTCACTTCTTAGATTCCTGTCTAGGCCTTGGTGTCCTTTATAAACAGCTTGCTACACACCAGGCCGAGGGCCAGGCAGTCCAGTTGTCAGATAATCCCAGAACATCCTGAGTTGGAAGGGACCCACAAGGGTCACTGAATGGCTCGTACAGGGGGTTGAACCTGTGAGTTTGGCATCATTAGCACCGAGTTTTAACCGACTGAGCTCATCTCGGGGTCAAGCCTGAGCCTCAAACTAAACCAGGCAGGAAATCTGGCATTACAGCTGGGGAGGAAGACTGTGAATGGCACTATAGCTGGAGGCTGGTGTTAAGGGTGCTGAGAGAATGGTGTGTTAGAAACCTCAGTGTGCAGAAACAGGCCCTGATCTGTGTGTCTGTGCCCGTGCAAAGCCCTCAGGAGGATCTCAGCAGCAGAATCTCCACGGAGTGAAGCCCTCACCAGGGCTGAACTGAGCTATGGCAAGGCACTGCTGCAGCTCACGATGCTTCCAGTTCTGGAATCTGCCTGTGGAGCTGCCTCTGGGATGTGTGGCTGTGCTACCAGAGCTCCGGTGCACGGTGTACGTGTTCCCTTCAAAACTCCCCTCCTGCTCTGACAAACCCAGCGTGCTGTACTTGCAGCGTGTGACTAAGCTCCTCCAAGCAGAGTTTATTCCATCACCAGCCCCTCTCCCGAACAGAACGTGCCATTACTGGGGAAAAGAGCAGAGGCAGCCCCTGCTCCTGTCCCTGTCCCCAGCACGGCTGGAGCACCCCCGTGGAGCTGCAGCCTGAGGGGGAGCCTGCACAGCTCAGCCCTCCCCCGAGCCACAGCACGGGCTATTCTGGGGCTGGGAAGCACAGGCAGGGAGCTGCTGCTCTGTCAGTCCCCTGGACGGAGCGTTTCTGTTCCCAAGACCTCCCCTCGCTGCCGCACACGAGTGCCCAGAGCCGGGTTTGGCTGCAACACTGGCTCAGCCAGCCTGTCCCTGGAAAACAAGCTCTGCAGTCCCTCCAGCCAGGGCAGAGCGTGCCCCTGGATCCCACCCAATGGCTTTCCCAGGGGACACGTGCTCCCAACACCCAGGAGTCAGCAGGGAGGGTGGAAACCCACCCTGACACGAGGAAGCAGGAGAGAAGGAGGGAGGGTCACCGAGCTCCAGTCACACTCAGAGCAAGAGATTCATAAATAATAAATAGGGGCAGCATCAGTTACAGAGGGGATGCTGTGTCTGGACACAGTTCTGCTGACTGGGGAGCGTTGGTGAACCACAGAGTGCTTTTACCTTCCACTCACTCCAGAGCTCATTTCGGCAGCGGAAAGAGGTTTTATTAAAAGGACCGAAAAACGCCGTTCATCTTTAATCCTGTTACATTGGCTACAAGGATTTAAACCCCAGTGTGGAGATGCAAGAATGGAAATGGACCATCTGATCATAACCAGAACCTTAAACAGCAGCTCAAGCTTTAAACACTGAGAAGCACATTGGTGTATTACATTTCCAAGGTGGTGCTGATATGACCTGTTTCTCAAGGTTGTTTTTTTTTTTCCTCTAAGGTGTTCTTTTTAAATCCTCTGCAAACCAAATTATCTGCAGGTACGTTATGACAGCAGCCCACAACCCACAGGGGGAAAAAATTAAATAAAAGGTGGGAATGTGGAGAAATGAAACCATTCAATTGCTGGTTTAAAATGTTAAATCTGAAGGAAACAAATCTATTCTCTGAAGCACTACCCAGTTATCTTATGTCCCTTCGACTGTCCATTTTTTAATGTATTCCTTGACCCTTTAGAACTTCTTAGCCCAAACCTGTTTGTGTTTTAAGGTTTATCAAAATATTTCCCATCCAAATTATTTCTTCAATAAATGCTTTGGCTTGGCTAAGCAAAAATATACATGCAGAGGGGCTTCATTTTTTCCAGCACATGTAATTGCCTTCGTATAAAAACTCAGTTTTTCATGCTGTTTAATTACCAAAACATTAATTTTCCCCAAGAAACTTCCCACTGGCTGAAACACACACAGATATTTCCACGTCTTGTACAATATTCAAGAAGGATTATAACTTTTCTCATCCTGTATTTGCTGTTTGGGAACAGGAATTTTGTAAAGGGAAAGGGGTTTGCAGGATCAGCATCTTTGCTGACAAGGGTGGGAGATTTGGGGCATTTGCTGTAGCAGAACCCCAGAGGTCCCGTGGAAGTTCACCTTCACCACCAGTCTGGTGAATTTGGCATCATGGAAAGCTCAGGCTGAATCCTCAGTGTGGATTCTAAACTCAGCATCTCCTGGGTGCCAGTTGTTTTCCTGTTAGTTGCTCAACAAGACAATTAACCCCTTGAGGAAAGTCCCTTTAAATGGGGAAATATTGGGCTTTAAGCTCTCACTCCAATCAGCATTCATGCAACTGAAATGTTCCTTACCAGATGACTTAAGGGATGACCTACATGTGTGTATTTCCATGTGTGCACACACAGACTGATTTCTAAGATTTTTATAATGTTATTGTTGCTATTATATCATTTCCCAGCAGCACAAAAAAAAAGCCAAGCTACAGCTTGCAAATTTAATGGTACAGCACCAAATGTAACCCCACGACACACACCTGAGTACTGGAGAAACCAGCACAGGGGAAAGAGCTCTGATACAATTCTGATTGTGGGGGAAAAAAAACCCACCAAAATCCCAATTCTTCTGGCTCTCCCAATATGGGTTTGCATAAAGAGAAGGGAGAAAAAGGAGAAGTGGTGGTTGGGAAGTGAATAAACAGGCTCGGACCAACCTTGAGACACCTGTGCATGTTTCAAGGGTAGAAGATGAAGAACAAACAAAAAATCAGAGACCCAGGTTCAAGCTCCCTCCTTCCCACAAGCTGCCCAGGGTCAGTGGCTCCATAATTTCCCATCACTGTCCATCAGTTCCCGTGGAGTGACTCAAAAAGTCCCTCAGCAGTTCTGAGCTAACTGTCCTTGAACCCACCCTAATCCTCACCACGAGTAAGGAGTTCAGGATCATCCTCCTGATCATTATCAGTTGGAAGCTCAGGTACATGGACCTTCCTGCCTCTGTGCCCTAAATCCCATGGAGCCTCTCAGCAGCAGTTCCCTCACCTTAAAACGCTGTCAATCCCATTCTCCTCAGACTCCAACAGTTTTGCTAATTTTATGCGATGTTCTCAGAAGTCGTTTAAAATAACTCTTTTGTTCCATAATAACAGGGAAACCGAAAGAAACTGTGAGAATGCAGAATGTAACTAAGGAGACTGAGCTACTCCTACTTTTTGCTCTGCCTGCCCTCACTGAGCACTTCTGTTCAGTGTGCCTTTAGCTATTTATTCCCTTTCATGAAGGACCTGGATATTCTGCTACCTGGGTCCTTCCTCGGGAAGGAGCCGCCGTGGTTGTCACTCAGTCCTTAAAGAGCTGGCAAAATAACAGCAGGTTGGAACAGTTCTGAGTCAGGGTTTAAAAAACAAAATAACAGACCCGGGGAGGAAGCTGAAATTCAAACGTCGTCAAGGCCTCATTTAGGATGGGTGGAAAGTCAGGAGAAACGAGGGCTCTGCATTGCTTTGGGGACCAAATGGAGAACTTCCAGCTGGATCAAACTCACAGGAATGTCTCTGTGGGTCTCTCCAGGGTTAACAGAATGCACACTGCAGCAGCCAGAGGATACACAGAGACCAGGAGCATCTCCAGTTACCACAAGAATCATGCAAGATGTTGCAATGCAATGACAATAGGTGAATTTTTATGGTAACAACTCTGCATGAAAAAAATAACTACTTTATAGAGTAGAACTGCCTAAAGATTCATCTAACTCCCTACAAAGGGGTTAACAGCAGCTGGTTGAGAAAAAGGTGCAAGAAATGTTGCAATTGAGAGCTATGGAGCAACCTGCTTGCAGAGCTTCTCCACATCCCACCCAAGCTCCGGGAGAAAAACTGCTCTTTTTGGATGGGCTGACCCAGTCCTGGCCTACGGGGAAGCCTCAGGTTCGAGAAATTTCGCCATTTGGTGAAATTCTTCCAGTCCAGTAACACAATCTCAATGCCCCCACTTTCTAGAAGTAACAAAATGGGATTTGCTACCTGTTATGAACCTCAAAATGCTATTTTTGTTCCTCACACAGATTTTTTTTCTGTATGATCCAACGTTAGCTGAAGATTTTCCAAGAAATCTGGTAAGACACACGAATTTTCCTTTGCAAAACAAGGATTTTTCTCTTCCTTTTTTTTTTTTTAATCCTTTGTGGATATAATTTTTTTTTCCCAGGTGTAGCAAGTGGTCATCCTTTTTCCCACAATAAATAAATCACGGAACTTGCCTCCCATAAATCTCCCCGAGATTTTATGACTTACATATTGTGTGTGGATGCTTTTGAAATCTCTAGAAAAACTTTGCAAATATCTAATTACCTTGTGGTGTTCCTTAAGCACTGAGATTTAATCAGTGTTCTCCAGATGGGGATGCTGGATGAATCTCTAGCCTCAAGAACACTGACATTCCCATCTGCATACATGTGGTTCCACAGATTTTAGAGGGATAATTCCTGTCCACAACATCCATGTATTTCTCTCAGGGCTGGAAGAGAAATTATTTCCCCGTGGTTACTGATGGAATATAAGCATTTTGGGACAATAATTCCAGAAGAATTTATTCTGATGTGAGGATGTTTCTTGTTTTGTTATTTGTAAATCTCGGGGTGACAAATTAAAGCTTTGGTGCATCACACAGGTTACTTAAAAACAAACATTTGATTATTGCAAACCAAAGGTTTAACCACACCAGGACCTAATAGTTTTTCATAACAGACAACCTGAATAATAGCCAACCCACTTTCCTCCAGTTTAATTGGCAAACCTGCTCTTTCCCTTCCTAATTACAGGTAACCACACCCCCCTTCAGCAAGCATGACAGCAAGGAACAGTTTGGTTTAAATTCTGAAGGAGCAAGAATCTTCCAGGGGGGAGAGTTTGCAGGAAAGGTAGCCAGGTAATCTCATCCCTTTAACAAGGTATAAACAAATAGGGGGGGGAATGCCCAGATTTGTCCTGTTGATGGGAGGAAAAGTGATGCAATACTGCATTAATACTTACTTTTCAACATTAATTAGGGTTTCAGTATACGAGTTCTGGTGTGAAATGATCCCTTCTTGGTAACATCTCCCCTGCCTGGTTTATGTGAGGCCCGGTCTGCAAGACAGAAATTGCATCTTTTTTTTTTTTCCAAATCCTTCCAGAGCAGAGATGGATGTTGTGAGGAGAACATGAAAAGAAGGCTCTGGAAGCTCTGGCTGTGCGAGCACCTTTATTGCCAGCACTGGGAACACAGAAGGTCTAAGCTATGGAATTGCTGCTTGTGGAGATCCCGAGGGAAGGATCCCAGAGCCATGGAATGGCTGGGGTTGGAAGGGACCTGTGGAGACCCCCCGGCCCAGGCAGGGTCACCTGGAGCAGGGGACACAGGGACACGTCCAGGTGGGTTTGGGATGGCTCCAGAAGGGGAGATCCCACACCCTGTTCCAGGGTTTTGCCACCTCCATGGAAAGAAGCTCTGCCTCGTGCTGAGGGGGAGCTCGTTGTGTTTTAGCTCATGGCCATTGCTCCTCAATCCTGTCCTTGGGCACCACTGAACAGAGTCCACCCTGGAGATATTCGTATGGATTGCTGAGATCCCCTCTCAGCCTTCTCCTCTCCGGACTGAACAGGCCCTACTCCCCGAGCCTCCCCTCACACGATGGTGTGAGGGATTTATTGCTTCCCAGCCCTCCGCGAGCAGCCCTGGAAGGCCCGGGGCCCTCCCTTCCCACCCCTGTGGGCGCACCGGGGCAGCCCCGAGCGCTCAATTCCACACGGCGAGGGGGCTCCGTCTCTGCGCGCTCTGTGCCGGCCCCTCCGCCTCCATCTCCGCCCCCGCCCCGCCATCAAGCGGGGCCGTTCCGTGCCCTTTTTTCTCTCTCCCGGAGCCTCTTCCCTTTCCGGCCCCGCCGCGATCCCGGCCCCGTCCGCCCGCCCGCGCCCTTTGTTCGCGCTGAGGGGAGGGGGGGGGCGGGAGCGCGCCCGCGCGTGAGCCGGGCGGGAAGCGGGAGCGCGCGCGCCAACCCCGCCCGGAGGGGCCGAAGGGCGTTGCCCGGCCGGGAGCGCGCACACACCACATATACACACACATATACAGCGTGAGGCGCCCGGGAGCGCGCACCGCCCGCCCCGGCCGCGCTGGGCGGGTGCCCGGTGGAGGCGGCGGAGCCTCCGGTGAGAGGCTCGGCTCGGTGCCGGGGGGGGAAGAACGCGCCCGGGGCTGCGCGGGGCCGGCGGAGCCTCCGGTGAGAGGCTCGGCGAGGGGCGGCGGGGCCGGGGCGGGGCGGGAGCCGAGCCGGGGTTTCCCGGGCGGGCAGCACGGGCGGGGCGGAGGGAGGAGGAGGAGGAGGGAGGTTCGCCGCGCCCAGGCTGCCGCTGCCCGATGGCTGCGGGGAGCTGAGCGGGCTGAGGAGGAGCCGAGCCCCAGCGACACCCCCCCTCCCCTTCCTTGCCGCGGATCCCTCCTTCCCGCCCGGCTCTGCCGCCTTCCCCGGGACCCGCCGGGCGCAGCGCGGGCGGCTCCCCCCGCTCCTCCTCCGCCGCCTCCTCCTCCGCCCCCCCTTCCCTTCCCTTCCCTTCCCCAGGCCGGCGGGACGCGGGCAGGACCGCGGGCGGCGGACGGACCGGCCCGGTTCATGAGCAGCGGCCGGCAGGGCAGGTAACCGTGTGTGTGAGGGGGGAAGGAGGGCGGGGGTCCCTTTCGGAGCGGCGGCGCCTCCCGCCCGCCGAGCCCCGGCCGGCCCCACCCCGGGGCCATCTTCGCTCGGCTCCCCCTCAGCCCCGCGCCTTCCCCTCCC
>JAWWES010000055.1:4854769-4876724 GCA_035583135.1 Lophotriccus pileatus
CCCGGGGCCATCTTCGCTCCGCTCCCCCTCAGCCCCGCGCCTTCCCCTCCCCCGCGCTTCCTCCTTCTCCTGCCGCACTTCTCCTTTCTCCCTCTCCTCTCCCCCCCGTCCTCCCCTTCCTCCGCCGCACTGGGAGGGGGGCCCTGGGCCTCCTTCTCCCTCCGGGCCCCCCTCTGCTCGTGGCGACCCTCGGTGTGACGGGGCTGGAAATCGCCCCCACCTCCTCCAGCCGCCCCTGAAAAAGAAGTGTGTTTATAGATGGAGGAGGAGGGGAAGGGAAAAGGAGAAAAAAAAAAAGGTGGGGGTGGGACTGATTCCCCTCCCGAAAGCTTCCAGGCGAAAAGGGAGGAGACCTCGGATCTTGCGGGGTTCCATTTTTAATTATAATTACGCCGTGGTGGTCCCCGCCAGACGGTTTTGGTGGGGGGGTGGTGGGTGGTCTTATAAGAAAAGACACAAAAGGCGAGTTTCCCGAGCGATCCAGCCGGCAGAGGGAATATTTGGAGAGAGATTCAAGGGAGGAAAAAGGAAAAAAAAAAAAAAAAAAAAGGCAATGGTGTGGCTGCTGTAATGGTGGAAAACTGATTAAGAGGAGCCGGGGGTGAGACAAACAGGGTAAGGCTGCTCCCAGCACCCCGAGCCAGCCCAGGGCTCCTGCTGGGTGTGCTGGGCGAGGGAGGGGTGGGGAAGGGTTTGTTCTCGCTAAAATCACAACCCAGGATGGATTCAGACCGCATATTTGTTGTTTCCCCCCTCCGTGCATTACGGTGCTGCATATTTTTTGTGTGCCCGTAGCAGCGGTAACGAAGATCATGGAGGGTGTTTGCTACAATAGGAAGATGGAGTTTCCTCCTCGGAAAATGCCGTTTAAAATATTGTTTCGGTTCCCTGCTTTTTACTGTAAGGATTTTCAGCGTTAATTTTTATTTTATTTTGTTTTTTTATAATCCACGCGAGCGGTATGGAACGTGTAGGATTTTTAATCCTGCAGCTTTGTAGGGAGCGAAGATGTGTAAAGCCTTGCATGTAAATGTGAGCGAGAGAGACGAGGCGTTTTTATTAACAAAAAAGAAATCTTGTCCGGGAGAAAATCAGAATGATGTAGAGGCTGTAAGATGTCGATTTATCATTGCCGAAGATGAACTGAAATTTTAACGAATGTGATGTTTCATTATTCTCTTACCAGAGTCACGGCTGGGACTCGTTGTTTTAAGGCAGGCATCCTTTCTAGGATGCCCACTGCCACGTTATTATGTATTGTGTCCACGGGAGGAAACAGGAGGAAAGGGCTGTAAATGTAAGGCTTAAGTGATTATTGAAACAGCTTTTGAGAACAGTTGCCTCAACTTGGGGAGGTGATTTAAGGCGGAAAAATTGCACATTTTGCTTCTGTGGAGTATCCACACCCAGTCGTGAGAGTTTTCTCCCGTATTTTTAAGCTGATCCGGACACAAGGATGTGAGTCAAGGCAAAACGCTGTCGATGTGCCTGTGAAATGCGTGTGAGGAAACGAAGAGGATCCGTTCATACTTAAATTCGTCCTTAAACGCGATAGCTCCGAGTTTCTTCCCCTGGTGTGCTGGAGGAGAGGAGAAGGGGAAGGGGCGATAATGGTGTGGTTGTTTTGGTGGCTGCAGATTAGCCCAGGGTGTGTGTTTGATTTTTCTCTCTGCTGTGAATGAATGGATCTCTCTGTGCCTGGGCCCAGTAGCTGCAACAAGATGGCGTTTGCAGCAAGGCAGCTCTCATTTTTCAACTCCTCCTCACCACAGCTCTGCCAAACTAGATCTTATTTCGTAATTGTCTTTTAGGTTTTACTTTCTCGTTCTCCTTTGCCTCCTTCTGTTCTGGGCTGGTGGGGGGTAGGAGGGGCATTTTGGAAGATCGGTGCGATCTGGGGTGGGTTTTTTCTTTTTTCCCTTGATTTTTGTGAGCTTCTCCAGATAGGAGCTGGGTGGGAGGAGTAAATAGTTTTATTGAAACGTTCACAGAGGCTCTCGCTGGATAAAGGGGTGACACGATTTTCGTTTCTGCCTCGCGTTGCCTGCTTAATACCACCAAAATGCTCCCGGGTTTTATCAAGCCTGTTGCTGGAAAACAGTTTTCCAGGCTGGGGCACAGGTATCCAGAGGCCCTGCCGGGCTGTGTGCTGGGGCTGGGGCTCCATGAGCCAGGTGACCATCAGATCAGCCCCCTGTGCACACAGGTCTCCTTCTGTAACACAGAAGGGTCTCCCCCCTGCTCCAGAATGCTGAGCTGGGAGGCTTCTGAGGCTGCTTTTGACCTAGAATTACTGCCATCCTCTAGGTAACTGTCCTTTTAATGGGCAGGAATAGGAAAGATTTAGGGGGTATTAAAACAGTTCTGTGTCTGTGAAGTGCCCTGTTTTAAAATGACACTGCAAATTTCTGAAGCCTTTTGCCTGTGTTTTTCAGGATCTCTTAAGAAAAATGTGCTTTCCATTTGCAACTTTGATGGTTGTTTCACTGTAGGGCCAAACTCCTGAGCTTTGGTAGCCTAAATAAAACAGTTTGGTTAGGATTTGATACACTGGACTCGGGCTTAAAACAATACACTTCCCAGCAAGAAAAATAAGAAATGCTTGTTACGTCTCCCGTATTCAAGTGACCTCCAAACCTTTGGTAGTATCAACCTTTTTAGTACTGTTTATCTATGACTTAATGTATAATCAGTTGTTTGTTAGTTTATTGTAGTAGCCCAGCTGTAGTTGCTGCAGAAGGGAGCTGGGAAGCAGAAGAGCTGATTTTCAGTTCAGGCTTGTGGTGGTGGTGGTTGGGTTTTTTTAATTAAAAAAAAAAAAAAGCTGATATTAGCTGAGTGGATTTTACTCCTCTGGTGTTTCAAGAACAGGGTTTTTTTAGTAAGAATACTGTCCACACAAACATCCATTTGATGTTAATGTGCTGTTGAACTCGACATTTTTGTGCAGGTTTTTTTCTTTTTTTTGTTACTGCTTCTTTGGCCTTTCAGTGCAGGATCAGGAAGGAGCAGAGCGAAGTGGGATTCTGTTTTGGGTAAGATAAATTACATTTATCCTTGTTGAGTCCTTGCAGCTGCTCAGTCAGTACGTAGCAGGCATCCTACCATGAAATCTTTGACAACATGGTAAATTAAAATTCCACAGGAAATCTCAGCAGAACAGGTTTTAAGTCGCCTCCATGCCTCTTGGAAACCCGAAGATGTTGTACTGGGCCTTAATGAGAATTCTTCTTTGTGTAAGTAATCAATGAAGTTCTGTACAATTAGGGAGTGTGTAGAATTTTGTGGAGCCTCATTCTTGATATCATCCAAGAAGAAACACTTAATATCATCCAAGAAGAAACACTCCACAGCTATGAAGAATTTTAAAACTAGAACCATTAAACTAGTTCACTGAGAATAAGAAAATCCTTCAACTGATGCAATCAATTTAACTGCAGTAGAAATATACATATATCTTTGGTGTTTGTAGGGTGCCTTTTCCTGAAATTAAGCAAGATGTTGGCTGCAGCTGTGTAACAACTTCCTGGTGCTTTGGAGCCTTAGGTTTGCTCATGTGGAAAACAACTAAACTGCTTCTTCTTAAACAGTTACTTAGTGATGATTTCCCAATCCCTGCCAAAGCAGATGCCAGTCCATCTGAGACCTGCTGCTGCTGTGGGTCCCTGCGAGGCCTGGAGCTGTGGGGAGGGACGTGGAGCAAGTGTTGCCTTGAGCCTGCTTTTATGGTTGCTGCCATAAAACATGGGAGTTGCTTGCGCGCTGTGAAAGCGCCACTGGCTTTGTCTCCCGCGCGTCGGGCTCGGCTCGTGTTCTGGGCGCCGAATTGGATTAAATTCTTACTGTCCGTGGATTTTGGCTCTCAGCATTAGTGGATTGGTAATTGATATTCTCAATTTTAATATCCAGTTTGAGCCATATGGCACACCGTATTGCTCCAGGAATTGCAGTTAGCGCGGCCGTGTTACCGCCCGCTGGAGATGGGCAACCGTGCCTTAGGTGAGTTGTCTTTGGAGCCTCCAATGCCTGTGGTCATGCCAGGATTAGGGGTGGGGTTGTTTTTTTACGGTATTTTACTGGTCATGCTGTGAAAAAAAAAAAAAAAAGAAAGTATAACCTTGAAAGCAAGCAGCCTGTGTCAGTGAAATGTTCCTGAGGCATGTGATCCGAGATAAAGGGGACATCTTTCCAAGGGAGCCTCCTGGTTGCTCCAAACGAAAAGAATCCACACTCCATTCAAAATGTTTGTTTTCTCCCCACTGATAAAGTTGGAATCGGCGTTGGCCAAGGCCGTGATAAAAAACAAAAATACCCCCAAGCCCCTATGTTTCTATTTAACATAGTGCCTCCATTTATTATTTCTTCCCAGGGTGTCCAGTGCGCTGGGGATTCTGTGAGCGTGGATTTGTTTTTCACCAAACACAAATGTATGCACAATCCATAGATACTTGAGCCAACTGGTAGTTGAGCAGAACATTAAGAGGTTTTTAAAAGCTTTGAGCTGGCTATGAGCAGTACCTTTGCTTTGGATGCCAAAATAATCAGCGTAAATTACTGTGCAAGGCTTCCCACTGCAAAAAACAGGGGCACTCTGAGGTAGGTTTTGAGGCAGAATTCTGCATTTTTAGTAGAACACTGAGCAGAGAGAAAGGAGATGGTCAGCCTTGGAGTAAAAATAAACTCTGAAAAGTGGTTTTGTGGACATTAAGATCACATCTTCTTGCCCTGTGTTGTTGTTTTTTTTTTAACAGTTGACCTTCTAAAACGTGTCCTGTGCAATTAATACCTTGTAAGACTTATCAACCTGTATTGCAGGCTTGCCCATTGCATTTGTTGGAGTGGTACAGACTGTGTTATGATTTGCCAGTCCTTAAAACACTGTGAAATATTTCTGCCTGTCTGGGAGGCTGCACTGGGAACCTGGAGGGCTCTGGTTACAGGGGGTGATGCGTTTGCCTTGGCCCAGTATATTCTTGGAAATGCAGGAATTTTGTGTCTTGAACCCAGCCAGGGAGTAATGACAATATTCCTGGGTGCCATCTGGAAGGAGCCGAGCTGTGGTGTCGCCTGCTATGTATATCTTACTCTGTGGTGGTGGGGGTGCTGCAATTAGATGCCTACATGGAAGTCTTCTACGTGTTAGCCAAAAAAAAAGACAACAAACCCCATCCCTGGGGAGGTTATGGAAGTGCAGCTTGTAGGGAGCCATGGAAATCAGCACTCCAGAATTCCCCCCTGGGATTTTCAGCACTGGCCCAAAGTGGCAGAAAATAAGGATCTGTCCAGATGTTCCACGTTGACCTGGTTATTGATACTCCAGTTCACCAAGGGGGTGACAGGACACAAAGCAGGTCCTGCAGTTGGTGAGGAATTGCTGGAGTGAAGTCTTGTTGAAATAAAGGCACGAATACCTCCAGCAGGTTTAAAATAGAAATGCTTTAGAACGTGCTGGAGATGTTTAGGATGCCTGGCCTGGGATTAATGAATAGGATCCCCTCTGTCACACCTTCCATGGTAATTGAGAATTGCTGAAAACAAGGTAGTTCTGTCACTTGCCATATGCTAATGGAGGGAAGAGCTGTAGTTATTTCTTATTTGGTGCACTCAGTGGTTAAAATTTGATCTTCCTGTGCCATGTCTATTTTGGAATCCTGATAATGGATAAGTGAAAATGAGGCTGAAGACCTGAGGAAGGTGATCTGAGGGAGCTTAAAGGAGACAAGATATAAGGTGGTTCTGTAATTGAGGGTGGTAAAGATAGGCTGAATCTTTATTTTCACAGATTGCATTTAGAACTTGATGTGGGAAAAATTAGCAGCAGATAATACAGTGAAGGGAAAGAGAGTGATTAAAAATCTGGTTGCCATTTTAATGGGAAATGCAGTTCATTCCTGTAAGTAGCTTGCCTGAAACTGCTTCATTAAAAATGTGAATATTAATTTGTGAGGTGGAATTTCAGCTTGTCAAATCACTGCAATTTCCAAACGTTCTGTGTGGAGAAGAGAAATACCTTCTAGATGTTCCAAGGATTAATTGAACTGTGGATAACTAAATATTTTTTTCCTGTGTTTCTACCTTGACCCAGGGGAGGTTTGCCTAAAATTTCGTGCCAGTTACATTTATCACGTTTTTCTCAGATGAAGAATATTTTTTATGTCTTCTTGAAGACTGCAGTAATGCCTGCCAGCACTCCCCCCCAAAAGAAAATATTAATTATCTGTAATTAGATAGATTAGATAATTTTTTTGGTGGCTTTATGTAACATGGTCCTATATTAAAAGCTATGTATAGATTTTTGTCACTATTTTCAGCTCACTCTTTTTTTTTTTTTCCCCCAGCAAAGGGGAAAAAAAAAAAGTAAACCCAAAATACTTCTCTCTGGAAACTGGCAGCTCCATCCAAACTGTGTGTCAAAGGAGGTGGGAATATTTTACCAGGTCAGGTGTCAGTGATGATTTTCCTCATCTTTAGTACAAAATCCAACTGTGGTGAGTATGGGGGACTAAATTAAGATGCTTTGCAGGGCTTTCCATGTGGCTTTGAGAAAGGCCAACCCCCACAGTTGCCATCGCTGACAGGAAAGTGATGCCTTGTTTTCTCCTCTGTTACAGTGACCTTAATTACTGCAGCTGATACAGTTTATTTTCTTTGGAAGAAATAGAGCTGCTGCTTAGCTATTCCAGGTGGGCTGTTAATTCTGTACATCCCTGTTTTCTCCCTGCTTTTCTGGCCTTGCCTGTCTTGGCCTAGATTTAGGGAACCATCTTAAAAATGTTTGCAGGGACGTGTGCTTTGTGTTTATCCTGACATTTCAGGATTTATTAAAATCTGTCAATAAGCAGAGGTTATCTAAAATTACATGCAAACCCATGAAGTTATCTGACAGGCTGAGTGGGCTTTGTTTTATTCCTGTGAAACGTTGAAACGAATTTCCAGCCCTGCTGCTCTGACAGAAATTGTGCACTTCAAATTTGGAGTTTTAGCTTCCATGGAAACTGGGATACACGTGCCCAGTATTAATGGCCTGTGCCTTCCTGTGAGGACTCTCTCACTCCCATCTGTGCTAACAGGGGGGATGTTTTCCCAGGTTTCTTTTCCCCAGCGTTATGGGGCAGGCTGTCGAGCTGACGGATGTTTTTGGAGATCATGTGCCGTGTCTGTGTCTGTCCAGATGTTGTGCCTTGCAGGCCACTGCCTGAGGTGTTGCTACCCTTCTGTAATTTGTGGGAAATGTGGCTTTCATCTGGAACTGCAGGAATTGAACTGCCCTGGACACCCTTTTACAGCCAGAACACTCTGTATTCAGTCCAGGTGGTTGGAGTTTTGTAGGTATTTGGGGGATTTACCAAAACAATTGAGGGACAGGAGGTGGGTCAGAGCTGCGAGGATAAAACCACACACAGGATGGTATAAATGTGCCTCTTTTGTTGATGCAGAGATCTTAGAAGTTAATGCTTGGTTATCTCCAGGAGTGAAATCTGTAAGGCCAGGCAGAAATGTTCACTCTGTAAACAGCACTGACCACGAGCCCCTGGACTTATTTCTTAGTTCAACATGTGTGCAGTACTAATATTTTCTAGTAAGATCTCTGTGATGAAGCCCAGTGCAGTGAGTGTGGTTTGGTCATGTATGTGGAGCTCTGTTCCACAGAGCTTTAACTCTACCTTCAACTCTAGGTAGATATTTGAGCTGATACGTCTTGGTTAACACCCAGTGGTTCAGGGTACATGCTGAGCATAACAGTGCTTGAATCTCAGAACAAAAAAAGGGTAAACTGGGGTTTCAGTGTATAAAACACCACGAGTTATTACTGCATAATTCAAAACTTAGTATATGTTTTGTTTCCAGTAAGTGAAGGAACAGTGCTAAACAAAGCAGGCCTGTGTGCGTCAGGATGCTGAGAAGAAACCTGTTTGTGACCCTCTTGGATTTTATTAGTTCCCAACACTGTATATTTTAATTTAATTTTTTTTTTCAGATAGCCTAACAAACGTGCTGGGAGGCTGGTGTGGTAATTTTCACTGGTTGTCTAGAAAAACAAAGCAGATGTGATAGTCTGCTGAAACCTTCGGTGCTCCAAATAGGATGATACTGCACTGATGAAGGAGCTGTCTTTGTTGGAACATATGTCTGATATTCCTGCTGCACGTTCTCTGGGAAGTGGCAGGACACTGAAGGTACTGCTGGCTGTGTAACAAAGGTGGTGTCTGTACAAAGATCAAGAGCAGGCTGCTCGATGCTCATGGCAGTTTAATTGTGCTGCAGGTTCCCCGGCCCTGGATTTCACTGCAGCTGTCAGATATTATCTGTGCAAGTTACTGTGCAGTCCTGTGGTTAAAGTGCTGGGTGGCACTCACAGAAAGTAGTGTTGAACAGGAACAACTGAACAGATTTAAATCTTGGCAGAGCAGTGGGTCTTCAGGAGGTGCCTGAGAAGCTGGGGAAGTGGGTTTTTTCAGGTATGAAAACCCAAATACCATCAAAGCTTTGGACAGTGAGGTCAAAGTGGTCGGTTCGACTTGAATTCGTTGTTCTTCTGACTGTAAACAATAGTGAAGCTTCAGTGTTTCAGGAAATGCTTTGGTTTGCCTTACAGAAAGGTTCAGTGCTGGTGTGGGGGAGGTGGAGCTTCTGCAGAACCTGCCCTTGGGGCTTTAGGGCTCAGCAGTTCCCGGGTGGGAGCATTGAGGGGCTCCAAAAAACCACGGAGGGGTGCTTGGTGGAGGGGCTGTGCTGGGGCTCAAGGGCCAGGGCAGAGCCTCAGCAGTTACAGGTTTCAGCTGACCTTCCTGGCTGCTGCTTTGCTTAAACACACTTGGCCTTCTTACCTTCGCTTTGCTTGTATTCTTTTCCATAAAACAGATGGGATTGCCCTCTGATATGTGCAGTTTTGTCCTTCTTAGTTAATTCTCACCCTGGCTCTTAATCCTGCTGCTATTCATTTTTTTTTCTGTTTATCATGTTCCCTCTGTATTGGGATCACCTGAGGAGGTGATACTCCAGGATTACTGCCAGAGGTTTTAGGAGGGCCAGTGCAGTCCCCTTGGGAAGGAGAACATCCAGGGGTGAAAGGGAGGATTTTCTCTGGGCCTCTGTGCTGGATTTCCATGTCATGCCTGGGCACTGTTGCCTCCTGTGCTCCCAAACCCCACTTCTCACTGGTGGCTCCAAGGGCTCCTGTGTTACTGGGCTCCTCAGTCTCAGCCTGGCTTTTCTTGTTCTTCTCTACCTTATTTTGTACAAACAGTTCATATCAAAATACAGCAATTGCTGGGAGAAATCAATGAGCTGCCGGGGTATAAATCATTGCTATCAAAACTAATGGAGCTGCTTGCACATTGATTAAAGATGGGCTATGTTGATTGTGGGGCTAGAGAACAAAGTATTGCTCAGTCTATTTTGGATGAAAAGATTAGAGAATTTATGCCATATTTTAATCTCTACTGAGTATATCTTTTATCTGCTGTATGCATATAATACATTTTGTTGATTTTTAAGGTCCACCGAAATGCTTTTTATCTTCAGACTGGTGCTGGGAAGCAGCTGTTTCGTGGTGTAGCTTAACTTACTCTAACAGTGCTCTGTTAATCTCTCAGTGAAGATCAGTGTGCTGTTTGAACACCTACACTCTTATTTCAGTGAATTAAATGTATCCTGTTTATTAGCTAGCCGAAGCTTGGATAAAGATCTCTTGCACAGTTGCAAAGAGCGAATATTTTTCCTTTGGATGATCTCTCAGGCTTTGTACAGCCTGTGAAGCAGAGGCACAAAGGAGCAGATGGTTTGTTCCAGTGTCTTAACTCCCTGTTTTTGTTGGGGCAGATGTGGCAGCAGCTGTGCTGAGGAGGTATTTATGAAGTCGTGTCCAGCCTGACTCTAAGATGGTGTTACCTTCGTCGCTTCTGTGGCATTTTTTAATTATTATTTTTACTTCATAAAAGCCTAATACAGTAAAAGCTGGTTTTGTGTCACCGAGAGCCAGAGCAGAAGGAAGAGTCCACGTTACTGAGGTGCTTTTGGGATTCAGTCCTAACCACGAGAGGCGTTTTGGGCGGAACACAGACTGTCCTGCTGGCTCTGCAAACACCCAGCGTGTTTCTTGTCAGTGTTTGGAGGGCCGTGGTGCAGTGAGACATGGCAGCACGTGAGCTCCTACCCCGTGCCTGCCTGCTCAGACCAGGGGGATGCTCTTGGGAGGCAGAGTGGTCCATAAAAGATCTCGCCGGGGCTGAAAATGCCTGCCTTGGCTCCAGAGCAAGGGTGTGTTGAGTTGATTGGCAAGTTCTTCTTATTTTTAAACGGTTTTACTTAGATGGATGTGTAAAGCAACTGTAGCACTCTGGAAGTTGGTTGTCCTTTTCCTTAGGGTGTAGATGGGAAGCAGCTGATTCTCCTTTGACTCAGTTGACTCTTTACTAGCTGGCATACGTGGAACGAAATGGGTGATTCAGCCTCTGTTGATAAAATACCCAGGCTAAAGTTTATGGAAATACAAAACACACTAATGGGAATTTCTGCGAATTTTCTGTGCTTATGCACAGAGTCTCACCGTGGGTTTGGTTGTTTGGGGGTTTTTTGTTAGTATTTTAGTGTTTATTTTGCTATTTTTGTTTCTGGTTTCTGTGTTGTAAATAGGTGATCACATCGCCCATTTCCTCCTCTAATATAATAAATATTGTAGTGAAGATCTCAGTGTACCTGCTGATGTCACTGTGCTGGCAATATCCGAACCAGCACGTGATTTTTAACAAGGTGAAGATCAAGGCAAGACAGATGTGCTGGCAAGAGCTGAGAGAAATCCCAGCCTGGCTGTTGAACCTACTTGTTCCCTCGCCCTTTAATCCCTGCCAGTGGCAGTGGATCCACTTGATGGATTTCAGTGTAATCTGGTGGATTTTGGGAACAGGAGGTGCTGTAATCACCTGCCTCTGTGCTGGGTTTTGCCCAAGGACTGGGAGCAGTGGGATCCAATCTCACACTGGGCTCTCCCAGCACCCACTGGGACAGACTGGGCAGAGCTGGAGCACAGCATCCTCGGGGGACAGAGAGAGAGACAGCAACCTTTGTGGGGACTCCTGAGCACATTCAAACACAGAAAATGAACTGCAGACCTGCTGGAGAGTTGGTTTGCCCAAAAGTGACTTTTACAAGGCAGCATTTGGAAACTTAATGGGAATTGTCAAGAATTATGTTTCTTAATAGGATTGCAGCGTACTGTAAGCACGTTGTTAAATTGTGGATTACAGACTTGTTTTGATACCTGAATAAATGTGTTTCTGATGTTGGCTCTCACTAAAAGGGGACAGGTCTGTGTGTTTAGGTGTGTGACTGCTTTCATTTGCCATGTAATGGTTCTGTCACTGATTTGTCACACGGGGATGATGTGGGAGCTTCCATTTCCAGCTTCTAGGGGGAAAAGTGCTCTGCATGGCTTGCACTGTGAGCCCCCCTGAACCTGAGAGGCACGAGAGATCACACATTCTCTGGAGAGATAATACCCTGATGCTGTGGCCCTGCTCTGTGATATCACAGGAATATTGCAGCCTTGCTTTAATCATTAATTATTAAAGGGAGACTGCAATATTGCTGTGCTGGGCTCTGCCCTGCTTGGGTAAACACACACTGCTGGCTTTGCCAGTGGAGTGAAAACCTCAGGAAAAACTGGGGGTTAAGGATACAGGAGTTGAAGGAAGCAATGAAAAAATGACAGCTGAAGGAAGAAACAACTGTTGAGTTACGGTGGGGCTCTGCAGATAGAAGCATCTAGTAATAAATGCTTAGTCATTTCTCTGTTGGTTAATTAATAGTAATATATTCTCCTTCAGAGCTGCCTTTTGTTTTCCAGTCTGAGGGGAGATGTCTTGTAGTATGTGACAGCAAAACTGCTTGGCTTTGGAGAAGGGGATACTTTAGGAATCACTGATTTTTTTTCTGATAAATGTACCTAGAAATTGATGCACAAGCAGGTTTCTAAGTTTTTATGCCTTACTGTGGTGGTTTTGTTAGGGGGGGGTTTTTGAGGTTTTGGTTTTTGTTGTGAGGTCAGGAAAGAAGACAAAACCATCGCTGGCCAGTTGGATAAAATTGTTGAGATGGGTTGTTCTTCAGAAGGAGCAATTGCATATAAATGAATTAGAACAAAGGAGTAAAGCCCAGAATATGGGCTTATTTTGATTTAATAAATAGAAGTTCGTTGAAAACTTACACTAAATGCCAGCAGTTTTTGTTCCTAAAATAAGTTAGAGCTTCCCATGCCTTCCACTTCCCAGGAAGTGTTGAAATGCTCTTAAATGGGAATTTCTTTCAGAGCAAGGCAGAGAAGAAGGGCTGTAGTTAGGAAATCTTTGGAGTTGGGTCGCTGAAGTGCCAACAGTTATTAATATTCCTGAACTACTTCAAAGATCTCTTAAGACCCTTCTTTTTTAAAGAGAAGTTATTTTAAGCATTTGGCTTTAGGCATCTGTTAAACTTGTAATATCAGTCCTTTTAGTTTTTTACAGGAATTCTCTGCTGTGCATACCTAGAATTAAGATTTTTTTCTCTTTTTGGTAATAATAACACACATGGCTTGCAGATGCATTTGGGAAGGATTAATGAAGTGACCTGTTAGAGTCCAGATTTTTACGCTTAAACATTGCATCAGTATGATCCTTCCTTAAATGTAGGTCATGGGATTAGCAGCGGGGAGAAGTGAGGGTTTTGGCAGCCTGGGCTTTCTGTCTGCCGTGGATCAGCTGGAGGGGGTGCAGAGCTCTGCTCTCAGAGCTGTTCAGTGCAGGCAGCCAGTTGGGTGATTTTTCAGTAGGTATTGTGTGATAATAACCTCTGGCATCTCGAGGAATCAGCTTTTAGGGTGAATTATTCCTATCCTGTAACAGTTTTGGAGGAGACAGAAATGAACTGTTCCTCTGAGACACGGGTTCCACTTTGGGACTCTCTGAATGTGAAACTGCCTTGCTGAATTGGGGTTTTGCAAGGTCTTTCAAGGTTTCCAGGTTTGTTAATGTTTTCTTCTTCCCTGAGTTCTCTGAAATAAAAAGCTTTAATTTTTTTATTTTTTATTCCTGAGTATTGGCAGTTGTATGGGGTGGATGAGTATGGTCGGGGGTTATGCTGCTGCTATTTTTGTGGGTTTTTTTTGATTCTGAAGTGCTGAAAGGAAGCAGGGAGGGACATGTGAACTGCCTCAGTGCTTGTCTGAAGGCAATTTGGTGGAAGGCCGTGCTGGCTGATGGGAGGCTGATCCTTGGAGATCTGCTGTGCCTGGGTTTTCCTGCTGTTCTCTGTGAATGAAGCTACAGCATGAAGGAATGTGGCCAGAACTTTGGAAGGACCCTAGAACTGACCTTTATTCTTTAACCAGCAATTTTCCTGTGCTCTGTGCAGCCACGAGGAGGGTTTGTTTTTTTTTCCTAATGGATTCTTGCAGATACATCAAGCAGAGTAGGAAAAGTGCACAGGTTTCTGCAGGAGGAAAAGCATCTCACCAAAAAAAGCACAAAAGCTCTTAAGCTCTCCCACACCAGTGACCCTTGGAGGAAGCTGCCTGGTTGGAATGGGACCTGTGGTTCCATACTGAGCTATAGGTAATAATGAAGCATTTGTGCAATCAGGTTGCTAAGTTGCAGGTATTTTTAGCCTGTGTAATTATTATTTGCCTTGCACACTATGCTGAAGATGGGAGGCTGTGAGCTCTCCAAGCAGCCAGCGTGGCTGCTGCGAGATGAGCACGAAGTTATGGACCTGATGCTTGTTTTGTGGGCACTTCACACTAATATATGGAAAAATGTCTGCTGAGCACAGCGACTGCTCCAGCTGGGGACTTGGCAATTCTTCAGCAGCAGCAGCAGCAGCCAGTGCCTCCCACAGCACACTCAGCCCTGCTGGCCTTGCACGGCACAGGAGCTTTCAGCGAGTTCTTGAAGGAGCTGTACAATCCAGCACTGTCCCCACCAGCTTTTGGCAAACCAGTAAGGGACTGCTTGCTTTTCAGTGCTGGTGTGCTGGGAAGTGGCACACGTGGCAGGTGATTCCCAGGAGGAAGACATCAAATTAATGAGGAGGGGTTGTGCCTTATTTGGGGTTATGAATTCGTAATTATTATTTTATGCTTCTATAGGTTGCCTTTGTAGGAGGTGACAGCAGAGACTTGGCTTTCTGGAGCACAGATCAGCACTCCCCAAGGAGATTCTGAATGAACTCCTGGAGGAGCACATGCCCATGAGGATACCAAAACATCCCTCAGGTTTCCAGCTGCCTGCTAGAGCTGTTTATGTTGTTAGGACCGAGCCACCAGGCTGAGGATGGGGTTTGTTTGGGAGATTTCTTTATACAGAATAGCCTCGAAGCTTTATATTTGAGATTCCTAATTACTGTTGCCTGGTGGCACGTTGACATTTCGTGATGTTGGCAGCGATCTGGCCGGGTCATGTGTAATCTCTTGGGCACCAAGATGCTGCTCTGTGATGCTAATCAGCTGTGGGGGCTATGAGAAATAATTTTAATAGCCTAACTTGCAGTCTCTGGTTCCACAGACATTCTCCCTGCCCGTGTAGGTGATATGTTAGAGTGGGGAGAAGTGTTGGTACCTGAGCAGGAGCTGCTGCAGGCTAAATTAGGAACTGCCTGCCCACATACAGCCATCCCTGCTGGCTGTGGGATGCTGTTCACAGGGGGGGCATGTTCATGAGGGAGAGAGACCAGAGCAGCAAAGCAGCTCCATTTGAAATTGCTGCTTTACCTTAGTAGTAATATTGAGGTTTACTAGTAGGTTTTTGGGTGTTTTCTCCAGTGAAATTGTTTCTGGGTGAGTGCTCTGAATAAAACAACCTTATGTGCCACTTTTGTAGGAGGATGTGTTATGCAAGACATTTTTAAGATTCAGGCAGTGTAATGGTCACGGAAACTAGTTTGTAGTAGTGTTGGGTGAGATCCATGTCAGACCAAAATACATGTGTCTACAGGAGGCTGCTCTCCTTGGCTATATCCCCTGACTGGAGCTAACATCCAGAATATTTGGGTTTAAAGCCTCTCATTGAATCCATAGGTCAAGAAGAGAAATGTGTTTATGCAGCTAATGGCTTTGGAGAGGGTGCAGTGAGCGTGTTTAATCTTCTTAGGAAGTTGGTTAATTTTGGAAGGTTCCTATGGTGTTAAAGTAAAATACTTCTGAATGCTCTCCATACTCTCCAAGCCCCTTTTATTCCCACTTTTCCTCCCTTGCCCAGAAATGATGGTGCTTTTGCCTGTTGTTTTTCAGGTTTTGTGTTGTTTTGTCGTGCCTCCTTACCTGGAGCAGGAGGCTGTGGGGACACCAGGGACACCAACCACATGTGGGGCTGCTTTGGGCACTTGGGCCGTGCTCTGAGGGCTCTGGGGGGCCTTTTGTTCCCTCCTGGTTTTGGAGCCCAGTCCTGGTGCTCAGGACCCCCAGCTCTGGGCTCAGCAGGGCTGGAAGGGCTGCTCAGGGCAGTGGTGGAGCTCCTTAACAAGGGCTGTCTTTGCTGAGCCAGTGCTGTGGTGTGTGGGACCAACAGGCCTCTCATTTTCATCTTGCTTTTACCAGGCTACATTTTAGCTAAAAATGGAAACTTGTGGCCATGCAGATCTTTTTTTTTTCTTTTTTTTTTCCAGAAGTAGCTTGTCTACTTTTTTCCTTAAATGAGCTCCATCTTTACCATAGAATTGCAAATCTCTCATTGCCAGGACTGCCTTCTGTGGGTATCACAGTGTGCTTTCAGCATCCCCAGCTGAAAACTTAACTTTGTGGAAAAGTTTGCTGTTGTGCCTCCTTCCTCTCCTCGCAGGCTGGTTGAAGCAGCTTTGTTGTTTTGCTTTTGCTTTTCTTTTTCTGCAGAAGGCCTGTGAAATCTGCAGCACCTCTCCTGCACTAATGAGGCTGCAGCACAGGACAGGAATGGTGTGTGTTCTGGCCATTGCTGCTGGGTGTTCTGTGTGCTGTTAAATGTACTTGTTTACACTGCAGGTAATCCTGTCAGAATTTCATTAGATGCCTGTTGTCTCTGCAGTGTGGGCAAAGTTTGTTCTGTCCAGGCTTCTTTCAGCACCTCAAGTGGCCATGTGGTGTGTTTGTGTCTGGAGGGTGGGGGTCAGCTCTGAGTTACTGTTCTCTGTCTTAAAAGTGTGTTGTTCTGGCAGCAACAAACAAAACTGCTTACACTGTGATGGTTTCATAATCACAGCATTAAACTGTTCATCTACAAATGAGCTTGGATGAGGATGATCCATACCCTAAGTAGCTTAACCTCCATACCAGACACTGAAGTGAATTTTCCAGCTAATAGTGAACTGTAATATCAGAGATGTGAGAATTTCAGCTTAAAGGGCGTGGAGTTTGTAGGCTGGCTTTCTGATTTCTAGATTATTTTGCTTTGTGCTTAGGATAACATGCCCCTGTCTGGACACCGTGGCTTTGAGCAGGAGCACTGAGGTGTGCCCTGACATCCCCCACATCCTTGTCCTGCCGTGTGACACATTTCCCTGTGGGAGTGGTTGTCAGCGTTTCAGCTCTTGGGGGTGGGCTGTAATAGCACTTCGTGCTGCCACAGGACAGAATTGTTCCAAAATTTCCTTTACTGACCTTGCTGCCAAGGCAGTGTGTGTGTGTTAGACCACGGTGCAGGTCCAGGCTGTGGCTGTGTGGTTTCCTCAGTGTGGCAGTTCATACTTTCTCTGCTCTTTTTGGAGCAGTAACGTGTGGCAGAGCGGTGTGCTCTCACTGGAGCTCGTCAGTGGGAGGTTTATGTAACTTCTGATAAAATAGATACCTTGATATTTGACTGTGCTCAGAAGGCAAATGCACCTCAGGAACAGGACTGAGCAGAAATAGTTCCAGTGCTTTGAAAACGCTGGTTTTGGGGGGATGGGGCACTTTGAAGGGCAGTGAAAATCACAGTCTTGTGTGAGTGAGACAATATTCTATTACAGTCCTAAACTCTGCTGGTGTGGGCTTCTGTATCACCAGGGGAGGAGAATTAATGGTCTGAGCATTGCAAGAGTTTTCTTGGGCAAAGAGTGTTAAAAGCCTCTTGACAGGAGCGAGTCTGTCGGTTGTGTTGCTAAAGCAGTGCCCGTTTCCCTCCCGGAGACAGGCCAGCTGTTTGGCAGCTAACAAAATCAGTCTGGGCTTTGATAGGGTTTTAATTTCTGCTAAATTTGTCAGAAATCGGTGCTCTTCCTTGATAACTCTGTTAATTCTGGCTTTGGTGTGGTTTTTTTGCAGAATTTACATGTTTGACAGCAGAAGTTGCCTTTCTACTGTAGTGAGAGAAAATGTAAGTACAGAAAGAAGGTAACTTTTTTGTTTTTAGTGCTTGAGAAACATGCTATTTTTAAAAAGTGGCTAACTTCACCTTTTTGGCTGTTGATCTGTACAAGCCCAAAGTCCCTGTTTTCTCCCTTAGCATGTGTATCCTTCTGTCAACAGGAAGGATTTTAAAATGGCCAGGAAACCTGCTAAATAATAGATGTGACTGCCTGCCTTCTGTCAGGGAGGGAACTGGCACAGCAGAGGGAGACCACAGATGAAACTGTTTCATCTCAGTGGGGCAGGGAACTGTAATAAATAAAGTGATGAGAATAGTCATTCTCTCATGAATGAAAAATTACTTCTCCACCATGTTTGACAAAAGAAGGCCAAATTTCTTTTGAGCAAAGTGGCTCTTGTCAGAATGTTCTTTTCAGTGTGGCAGTATTATTTTAAACAGAACCTAAAAAGTTTCAGAGTTTATATTCTGTGTAATTGTAATTATTACTAATGCTCTTGGAACAGTGAAATCTTCATTACCTTCCAGGCTATAATTTGAGTTTCTGTGAAGCTCCTCACTCTGGGAGGAACGTTGCTAATTGGCCAAGTGTTTGCTCAGTTAAATCTGTTTCAATCACTAGATATTTACCTGCTTTTCAAAAAGCAGGCAGCAAGCTTTATTTCTCTACCCCTCCTCCCTCTGGAGATGTGTGTCCTTCAGCATCTGAAGGCACCCTGAATTTTTTTATCCTCTATTTCGGATTGTATAAACAGGGGAGGCAACACCTCAGATCTGTTCCACAAGCAGTTCTGCTCTTGCTGTGTTTTCTACTGAACAAAAAAAAGAAATACAAAATCAATATATGCTTCTGCAAACCACAAAAAAAAAACCCAAACCCAACCCTCACCTTTCCAGAGCCAACACGATGTCAAACCGCCGCAACTGGCAGCGAGTTGGGCGTAATTCCTTTGTCATTGTGAAAATGCACAAGCTGCTGTGCCTGTTGCTAATAGGATTTGTGGTATCCTCCAGATTAGCACAGCTCCATTTAATCAGATGCCCTGCTCTGAGCTGTCTGCTGGGCATGCCCTCAGCTCCTGACTGGGGCTGCAGAGTTCGGGCTCTGCTGTTGCAAATGGGGTGGGTTTGGGGTTTTTTTTCATCCCTGTTGGGGTGATGTGTATTGGCAGGAAAAGAGGTGGAGGGAACAAATGTCGGGCAAACGGGAGAAAGGGGATTTGCCAAACCTGCTTAGGAAATTACTGTGCTTGGGTAATACACAAAAAATTAGCTTTAAACCCTTGTCGTTACCAGACTTTGCATCAACAGTGGCTCAGTGGGATTATGTTACTTTTTGGTAGTAGTGATGTGTGCTAAAAATATCTTGTGGCAAGCAAAGTTTGGCCATCAAGGGATAGAAGTTCTAAACATTCGACTTAATGATAGCTTTGCTTTCAAATCTGTTTCTTTTTCTTCTTTTAATCTGGAGAGATTATTCGCAGGAGAGGATGGAAGACTCCCTCCTTTTTTTATTCCTTTTTTTTTTTAATTTTTTAATAGGAATGCTGTGAGAAAATGAAATGCAGTGTTCAGTAAGCACAGCCTCATTGTTCTTATCAGGTAGTTTTAGAGAGGAATAATATTTAACCCAGGAATGTGTGTTCGGATTCATATGCTCTTCCCACTGCTCAAGCACCAGGCTACAAATAATTGTGTGACAGTATTAATGATACCTTGGGTTCAGTAACTGGACCTAATTGGATAAGCAGCTTGAGCTGGGGGAAGGACACTGGAGTTGTTACAATGAAGTGAGGGAATCTGAGTCATTCCTTAGCCGTGGAATTCTTGTGTCACTGTTTTCTGAGCAGCGAGCTTCACCTTTAAATGAGAATATTACCCTGGGCTCCAGATTGCAAAAGGCTTTTTGCAGTTCAGAAAGCTGGGTGCAAAGTTGTTGGATGCTGAGCTGACTGCCTGGACTTCCATAACTCTCCCCTTACACGGGAAAAATCTCATCTAGGTTAGGGAAAAGCAAACCCAGGGCTGCTCCTCTGAGGTGATTGGAATAATCCCACGGAATGTAGCAAATGAGGCGAAGTCAGGAGTCGATTTTTCCCGTGTGGGAAGCGGAGGAACAAAGTGGGTAACCTGGGAAAAGGGATTAGAGCCCAGGGTCACTTGGAGCAGTGGGGAACAGGGGCCTGCCTGGCAAGTGCACAGATTGTTGTCCCCAGCAAGAAGAGAATTACCTCCAAGGTATATGCTGGTCTACAGGATTAGGGGAATTAGGCTTAGAGCAGAGACACTTAAGCACTTCAGCCTCTGGAAAGGTCTCCAGTGAGTTGGGGAAAGTGAATGTGTTGCTGCTGAGGAGCTGCCTTCAGGAGCACAGTGAAAGGAGAGGGAGGTAAGCCTGGGTTTGGCTGCTACCTGCTTCGTGGTAATTATGGTTTGGGAAAAAGGAGTGTGGAGCTGGAGGAGGGACTGTTTTTGTGAGCTTGGTTTGGTTGAGAGGCTCAGTAAATTCTTTCAAAACTCCAGGAGTTAGAATCATCATCCATAGGTTCTTCTAGAAACCTTGTTTTAAAATGGGGTCAAATGCCTTTAGAACATGCCAAGGAACAGAGATCTGTTACTTCATGATATTTGATTGTGTCTGTTTGCAATGAGCAGAGAAGTAAAAGCAGAGACTATTTAATATATGATCTCTGTAATAGGAATAAATCTGTGTAAAAACTTCCTACGTACCAAGAGTGAGAAGAGACAAAAGTGTTTTGTGTTCCCATACATTTCCCTGACCTTACCTGTTGTCCTTGGTCTTCTAAAGTTATTTTTTTCAGTACAGGATACTGGTAAGCTCTGATTTACAGCAGAGCTAAAAAGGACACAGGAGGATGCAGCCCATTTTTTTTTCCCCATAGAACTCTTATTTCTACCATAAATTTAATTGTCTAAGGCTGAGTATGAAGGAAACAGAGGAACAGCCAAGCTGATTTGCTGTTTGTCCCATAAATTTTGCAGTCTTCTTCAGAGAAGCCCCTATATTTTGAAGTCCTTGGCTTGGTTAGGATTTTCATTTCCTGAGTGTGAGTGAGTTCAGTCATGTTGGCAGGAATCAGAACTTCCTGTTGATGTTGAAACAACAAAGACTACAAAGGGAATGTGGAAATCTGGTTTAAACAGTTCCTATGGATGCTGACAGAAAGGCAGCTCAGAGGTTTTGGGGTTGCTTGGAATGCAAGAGGGGCTGACTTGGGACTCTGGAAGTGTACCTGACTCCAGGATAGGAGCTGCACAGGTATGTGGTGTTGCAGATGGGAAAGTCATCGAGGGCTTTGACTGCTTTGACTGACCTGAGATTATTCCTCCTGTTATACTTCCAAATAAAGCTGCGTGTAAATCTTCAGTTCCCTGTACCTGCAGCTGGAATTCTGGTGTCCTGAATCTTTATCATGATCCCATCAGCGAATTGCTGTGACCTTGAGCAGAGCACTTAAGTTTTGGATTGTAATTTCTTGCTCTGAAATGGGAATGATACCATCTCTGAATTCTTTGTCTGGGAAGGTCAGTATTTGCTCAGTAGGAAACAGGCTTATATATTAACCTGGAGAATGGCAGGAGTAGAACTGGACATCCAAAAGCTGAAATATCTGAGAAAATGCAGTTTATTCTTAAAAACAGCATTTAGAGTGTCTTTGTGACAAGAGCAGAGCACTCCTGTTTCACCAGGTGTGTGAACTGCACAGGAGCTGCAGATGAAGTGTGGAGAGACCCACAGGGTGTTTGTGGGAGGGGGGGCATGAACAAAACACCTCGAGGAACAAAAGAGCATTCAAAAGAGAAGGAGGGTAATAAAACACCTGGGATGGGTTTTGTCTTAACTGGATTTTGGACTGAGCTGAACAAGCGGTCTTAAAGGGGCTTAGAGATGACCCTGGAAGCAGAAGAGAGAAAGAAGAGACCTAGTTTTCACAGGGGAGTGAAAGGGACTTGGAGTTGTGTGAGGGGAGGTTTTGGGAGAGAAGCCAAGTAAAATTCCTTTTCTAAAATATTGTGGGCTTCAGAGAATAGTGTAACTTATAAATGATGCTGTGACAAGATCTGGCACTTGTTCCTTGAGATCCTCAGTTTGGAATAAAAACTAACATGGAGAGAGCTCTGAGATGAGTCTGGTTATGGGAGGTGGCAATATTTAGGCAATGCTGAAGTCTAAACTATTTTGAAACTTCTTTTGACAGTGATGTTTGTTCTACTGCTCTAATTTGCCTTGACAGTATGTTCTCTGTTACTGTGGTGGGATAAAAACTTGGAAGTTATCCTCATCTTTCTCCTTGGGAAGGGCTTTAGGAGGAAAACAAAACCCGCATGCTTGCAAAGATAAATAAGCTGATTAAATCCTAACAGAATAATATGTAAAGCTGCTAGCAAAGCATTTGCTTTATTTAATAGTAAAGGGTCAATTCTGGCTAATAAAATGTTCCAAAAACACACTGCCCATGTTTATTTATAAACAGGTGCTCCGTGTAGTATTTGAAACTGGAACCAATTATCCTGTGCTGCAATAAAAGATGAACTTCATCAGCACGTTTCTTCAGCATCTTCTGTTGCTGTCAAGCTGCACAGATTTTGAAACAAAAAGTTTGGGAGCAGCTGAGTTTGAGATGTGGAATGCCAGGGAAAACGCCAGC
>JAWWES010000055.1:4876824-4901316 GCA_035583135.1 Lophotriccus pileatus
GGACACCAGGAAAACAGAGTCTTAGAGGGGAGGAATGTCTGTGGGAAATGATTTCTCAAACTCCTCCCCTCACCCTAACATCCAGAAAACCCCCTGTTTTTTTTCTCTGACAACGTGTGAACGTTACAATCCGTTCTGGGTGTCTCAGGGAGACTTTCCAGCAGTTATCCAGTAAAATCCTGAGCGGTGTTTGTGAGTGATCTCCTTTTGTCCAGCTATCAGAGCAACGTTTTTCGTTAACTACCATCTTACAGACAGGGTTTGTAATACTTCTTACACTATTTTTGAAATGACTTGTGTACTCTTGTAACTTCAAATCATGGCTTCTGCTAATTGTGCTGGCTGCCTGCTGTCTTTCAGATTTCTGGCTGTTTCAGAGGTGGCAGTGGAGCACACCTTTAGCACAGGAAAATGAGTGAGCTTGACCAGCTACGCCAGGAGGCCGAGCAACTGAAAAACCAAATCAGAGTACGTACTGTGTTCCCAGCACAAGTGAAGGGTCATTTTGTGACCTGAGGGGGCCAGAGATGGGCAGACATGATGCATCAAGTACATCCAGAGTTCCAATGTAGAAAGGGACAAGCACGTGTAACTGCTTTAGAAAATTGCTTTATTTACTTTATTACTATTGCTCAGAAAATAATAGCTACACAAACAATGCACAGAACAGCTTAGATCAGAAGGAATGTTTGCTGAGGATTTTCTGAGCCAGACCATGACTCATGTTAAGAAACCCACTGTTTAAAATAAGGTCAGTGATAAGGTTAGTCAGGGCTTTGTCCAGTTAGGTCTTGAAAGCCTCCGAGGCTGGAGACTGCAGAGCCTGCCTGGACAGGCAGTTCCGTGGCTTGGCTGTCTTTGTGGTGAAAATCCTGTCACCTTTGTCCCAAAAGAAGAGATTTCAAAGTGCAGTGCTCAGGGTGTTGACAGCATTGTGCTAATGCTGCAGGTAGGAGGGGTGCTCTCAGGGTGACAGAAATGCTTCCTGAACCTTGCTTTGAGCAGGGGTCCATCAACCCGACAGCACAGAGAGGAGTAAATGTCCAGAACTTCCTCCAATGTCTCTGTTTTCCTTCTCTTGCAGGATGCTAGGAAAGCATGTGCAGATGCCACCCTGGCTCAGGTAAGCGTTTCAGAGTTCAGCAGCAATTAGGAAAACTTGCCTCCTTTACAAAAGGAAAGTATGGTTTAAGGAGATAAATGCAAGGGAATCTTTTCTTGTCTCCTTTACAAGTTTTTTTTATTTTGCCCTTGGGTGTTTTCTTCCAGAAATAAGTCCGTGTTTGTCCAGTTTCTGAGAGCAGTGGCCTTGAGCAGTGGTTTGTTTGAGTGACTCAGGGCACGTTGGTGCTGCTCAGTGGCAAATAACGCTCTGCTGTGGGCATGGCAGCAGTGCTGCTGTGTTACCCTGAGAGTCTGAACCGTGGGGCCTGCTGAGGTTAAATGTCTGCCACATTTATCTGTGCAGGAGTATAAAACCAGGATCAAAGGTCTGAAATCCTAGAAGTCTGAGAAGATTCGACCTCAACAAAGTGATTTCTGGGAGTCTGTGAATGCAGCAGGGCCTCTTTCTCTGTGTGATAAAAACCTACAGTGTGGAGGGACATAACTTGGGATTGGGCAGTTTTAAAGAACTCAGTTAATATTGAGAAGGTGGGACTCTGGTCTGCACTGGACTGCTTGTTTAGGTGCACCTGTGAGGGGAGATGCAGTGAGTGCCCCCATTGCTGTTTCAGATCACAGCCAACATCGACCCCGTGGGGAGGATTCAGATGCGCACTAGGAGAACACTGCGGGGACACCTGGCCAAAATTTATGCAATGCACTGGGGGACTGATTCCAGGTGGGTGCTGGGGGTACAAATCAGCTCATGGGGCTTTGCTGTTGCTTGGGGAGTGGAGTGCACAGACCTTGGTACCGCTGGGAATGGCCAGTTCTGAGAGAACTCAGCCAGCCAAGAGAATTCAGGAACACCGAATGCCCCTCCTCACGTCTGTGTTTTTGTAACCCAAATCGAAATTCGAAGCCAAAGTATCACTCCTTGTCTGCTTGCCTGAAAAACATAGTTATGGTACCACATAAACTCTGAGGAACTGTGGAAATAGAGTAGATTCCATTATTATCAGTTGCCTTTTTTTCCTGGTAACTGCTGGTGTTCACTTCAAGCAGCTGCTTTCATCCTCTTTTTCCTTACCATGTTCAGCACAAAGATGTGTTCCTCCTTGCCTGCCCACAGTGATTGTGTTTCCCTCCTGTTTCCTCTCTAGGCTTCTAGTTAGTGCCTCCCAGGATGGCAAACTTATAATTTGGGACAGCTATACTACAAACAAGGTAAGGCCAGCTGGTACATGGTTTGTAAATGCAGGAAAAGGCAGCGTTACCTGCCGTGATTTTGGCTGTGCTGCTTTGCCAGACCCAGGGGCAGATTCTGACCGGAGGGGTCACAGAGATTTAGGCACAGCCCTAATAATTTGTTGTCTGCAGTTCAGCACTGCAAGACCTGCCATCCCCAGTGAGTCAGCACCCTGATGTGCAACCACATGATGCAGTTCAGGGTTACTTTGGCTTTTAGTTGGCAGTGAGTGGTGTGTGCTGGTTATGGGCGCTGTTACCAGGGCTGGCAGCAGTTCTCACCCCTGTGAGCTGGGCTGGCAGAGCTGCTCCAGTCTGTGCTGCACAGGACCGTGGAACTGGCTTTATTTCAAATACATTTTCATAGCATTAAAACCAATTTTGCCAATGCACTGGAGCAAATGATGTGCTGCAGAGGAGAGGGAAGCAAACAACTGCAGCAGCTCCTCCTGAGGCTGGGATTATTGTTGAACCCCAGCTGTAAAACTAATGAATCCATAACTTCAGTAAAAAGTAATAATACAGTTTGCAAATTAAAAAATAAACCCTCTCCCTTTTGCCTTCATCCTCCTCCTCTGGCCTCAGCCTGCAGGAAAATGTCATCTCAATTACTGTACCATTGAAAGATGGTAAAACAATCACTGCATGCCATGATTTCTATGTTAGTATCTTCAGTTCTTATATCTGTGCTCCTTAATCCATGCGATATTTTTGGCAGTTCCAACACACACTGGAAGTAACACAGTGTTGTCATAAATATGATCTTTTCCTAATGATAAAATAAAACTGCTCAAGGTGAATATTCCGACTAGTTCCTTGGCAGAAGACTTCCAAAAATGAGCTGGTTGTGGTTTTAGTACAGGGGTTGGTTTTGTTTAACTGCTGATTGTTGCAGGATCACTGGTCACTGTTCCTCTGCTGCTACAGAAATATTCACTTAAGGAATTCAGGCAGACTGTTGATATTGCAGGAAATGCCACCATATTTTCAGGGATATCAGCCCCTTCCTTATGATCCAATTTGAGGGATGAACACAATGAGTTAACAAGGCAGAACAGGTTTAGCTTCCATAATTATCTAAAAAAAGTTCTTTGAGCACAGAGTGACAGGGAAGCATGGGGTGGTTATTTCACTGTGAAGCTTGATTGCCTGCAGTGGGTTTCCAGAGCAGGATTGAAATGGCAGTGGAAGCAGCAGTTTCCTCACTTGCTCATTCCCAGCAGCTAAGCCTGGAGCTGGCACTTCTGCTGACTGTGCTTGGAAGTCAATATTTTCCTGAACCTATAATAAACCAATAGTAATCAGAGCACTGAAATGAAATCATTCGCTTTTTAACCGAAATTGCTGATCAAACTGGAGTCAGGAAAGGCAAATCTGAGGGTCGATTATGTCATCACTTGGTCTGACGAGCAAGTTTGCCCTCAAAATAGTTTTGACCCTCCAGCAGCTGTTTCCTTCTTGCCCTTGTGCCAGAAAGAGCAGGGTGTCCTGAGGGCAGGGTGAGAGGCTTCCCGGTGGAACCAGGGCTGTCTGTGTTGCAGGTGCACGCCATCCCCCTGCGTTCCTCCTGGGTCATGACCTGTGCATATGCTCCTTCTGGGAATTACGTGGCTTGTGGTGGGCTGGACAACATCTGCTCCATCTATAACTTGAAAACTCGTGAAGGGAATGTACGTGTGAGCCGGGAGCTCGCCGGGCACACAGGTGAGTGCTCCCCGCTCTGGCTTACCTGGGGAAAAGTGGAAAAAAACAGCTCTTAAATCCAGTTTACCAGCTCAAAAAATAGCCTTCTTCTCTCAGGCTTCTTTCTCAGCTGCAAACTGCCTGGTTTTAAATGTTTTTAAACCGTTTCCCTGGTGCAGAATTGAACAAACCCCACAGCTGGAGGCTGATGTTGGCAGGTTTTGCTGTAGTTGGGAGCTCCAGGAGATGTTTGTGCTGTGTGAAGTGGAGGTGGCTGGCACTGATTTTTTTGTCATCAGAGTTGTTCCACTGATGGCCAGGCAGGTGGGACTGGAGCACAAAGATGCCTCAGAGCATTCAGATGAAGTTCTTTGATGCCACTGTTGGGAAACATCCAACGTCCTTGCTCTGACCAGGAATGTAGGGTAATTTTCCCCAGCAGTTGCACGATGCAGTTGAGGTTTGTCAGCATTTGTTGGAGGTCCCAGTACAAACACTGCCTGTTGCATTCTGGGCTCCAGGAGGGGAGGAAGCAGCACATAACCAAGCCAGTTTGCCACATGAAGAGTAACCCCTGGCCTTCTCTGTGCCCCTTTTCCTCTGTTCCCAGGCTACTTGTCCTGCTGTCGTTTCCTGGATGATAATCAAATCGTCACCAGCTCTGGCGACACCACTTGGTGAGTGTGACATTTGGACGTGATTTCACTCAAGTTAACGTGGTGTTACAATTACCTTTTTTTTTTTTAACTGTAACAATATGGCTTTCAGAAATAAATGTATATTAGACCAAGGGCTTCCCTCGTGCTCTATTTTGTGTTCAGTATTTATTACTTAAAAAATCGTATTTGGATTTTTCTAATAGAGAATTCGGTCTCTTGTTATTCAGAAGAGCTCCTAGAAAATATTCCACAGTGCCAGTAGCTGGGGTTTTTGAGGAGAATGTAGGTGTGTGTCTTCATAAATACTGGCTTCTGAACTATAAAAGGCCTCCATCTTTTTTTCATAGGTGTCTTTATTATATCTAATTCTTAAAAGCATTGCAGTTCTCCCAGGCAGCAGCTCTTAAAGCAAAGGTTGTCTAATAAATACCTCTCCTACACAGTGTCAGTCTCTTTGAATGCCAGTTTATTAGTTCACTGATTCTGAGTATTGAATTTATATGGGGTTAAAAAATGTCTCTAAATATGTGTTGGTGTTTAAAAAAAAAAAGAAAACCACAACCAACCAAACAGAAAAAAAAAAAAACCAACCAAAAAGGCTTTGTTAAAATTACACTCTTTAAAAGTGAAAGCAGCTGCTTCAGGAGTTATCATTGTAATTCTAGAGTTGTCTGGATAACAGTTTGTCCTTGACATCACTTGAATTCAGCCAAGCTTCAAAGCACAGTATCAGAGGACAGTCAGCTCTTGTTTGCCTGGTGCAGACCTGCCACTGATGGGTCTGGTTTACTGAGAAATCACACATTAAAAAGCCTGGCTCTTCCTTAAGGCTTTGGACCTCTTGTTAAAGGAGGTGGTAGTGTTGTTTCATCCCTTTATGCTCTTTAATTATCATTGTAGTGGTGATTTTGCTGACTTGCAGCTCTAAGATCAGACATAATTCACAGAATTACACATCCTCAGTGGGCCTATAAAAATGAGAAATGCTGATTCAGCCCTTACTGTAGCCTTACCACTGCTGCTTTATATGAAGCTGTGGTAGTACTGGACAAGTCATTGTATGGCACAAGAATTCTGTGTATGAACAGTGGTGGGTGTCAGTCATTAGTTTTTTTGCGCTGTTCTTTAATTTAAAAATATTACAGAATTGAATGTGGCTTTAAGGTCTTCCCTACCCATTATCCTGGAACAGCCCAATAGCTCATCAAAAAAGCATTTATTTCTGCAGTCAGTATCAATGCTGTTGTTTCAGGGAGCTGTGCTTCAGCCCTGCTGTAGGTGAGCAGGTTCAGAGAAGAATTGCTGTCCCGCCTTCTGGGGGAGCATTTGTGTTTGACTTTGCCTTGTTAACTCTTCCCTTTCCAGCGCTCTCTGGGACATAGAAACTGGTCAGCAGACAACTACCTTTACTGGGCACACTGGAGATGTGATGAGCTTGTCCCTGGCTCCCGACGCCCGGTGTTTTGTTTCTGGTGCCTGCGACGCCTCTGCCAAACTGTGGGACGTGAGAGAAGGAATGTGCCGGCAAACCTTCACCGGCCACGAGTCGGACATCAACGCCATCTGTGTGCGTACCCACCTGTCCTGGGGTGGGGAGGTTCAGCTCCTGGGCCTGTGCTCTGTGCTGGGGCATTTCCAGGTGCTCCTGAACGGTAGTTTCTGGAGCTGGGGTGGCTGTCCTGCCACGCTCCTCGTTTCCTCACTGGTTTTGCCCCCTCCCCGCTGGTGGGGACTCGTATCCTCTCACGTGCTGCTTCCTCTTCCCACGTGCATGTACAGAGTGGTGTGTTCAGTGAGGCAGAGGAACCCAAACAATCCTGTGTGTTGTTTTTTTCCCCCCTCCCCTCTTTCCCACTGCAGTTCTTCCCCAACGGCAACGCGTTTGCCACGGGCTCGGACGACGCCACGTGCCGGCTCTTCGACCTGCGGGCCGACCAGGAGCTGATGGTCTATTCACACGACAACATCATCTGTGGCATCACCTCTGTAGCATTTTCCAAGAGCGGCCGCCTGCTCTTAGCTGGGTATGACGACTTCAACTGCAACGTGTGGGACACGCTGAAAGCGGACAGGGCAGGTGAGGCCTGGGGGCTGAGCGGGGAGCTGGGGGAGTCACCGGCCCTGGAGGTGCCCCAAAGGGGGTGATCAGTCAAAGACTTGATGATCTCAGAGGTCTTTTCCAACCCTGATGAGTCTGGGATGCTGAACGTGGGAATTGAGTCTTGTGCAGAGACCTCTCAGAACTCACTCTCCCCTTCAGAACTCTGATAACCCGTGCTGGGCTGACCAGTGGTGTTAACAAACCCAACCCTGCTCAAGGATGGATGCTTGGGAACAGGGAAACTGCCATCAAAAACAGGGGGTTGGGCTGGAGGGGTTTCTTTCTTTTTTTTCAGACTTTATGGCTTTGTTTATGTGTCAACTATTCAAAGCAATTCAACATTAATGTTGCTATTTATACACAGGAATTTTTTTTTCCTGGTGTTTGTAACAGTAGTTGTAGAGACAACCAGCAGAACAACAGAGACTGTGGAGTTTATCTTTTGAGGAAATGAATATGAAATTTATGGTCCAAAGAAAAAGATAATTCAGCTTCAGTTCTCTAAAATGAAAACTTTTATTAGAGAAAGGAAAAAAGATACAAATCAGGCTGCAAATGTTTCATTATTCTCATCAGAACAGGGGTTGAGAACAAGTATAATGTGTATTAAAATGTTCTAAGGCTTAGCTGGCCAGGCAAATTGGGCACTTGTATCATGCCTGGTTGTCCATTAAACACCTTTGTGGTTCTGTTTTTAGTACAGGTTTATAAGACTTCTTGGTGCTGTTTTGGTTTTACCAAAAACAAGGAGAGTCTTGTGAACAGTCTAATTCATGTGGAAAGATTAATTGCAAGTCTATCAAGAATATCTTGGCTCAGTGCTGTGGACTGAGAAAAGCTTGAACATAATTAGGTTTTCTTTTTTACCTCCTTGAAACTGTTAAATTGAAGGGGATGGAGGAAAATGTTGTCTCCCTTAATTTTTCTGTTTAGTGTCTCAATTCTTTTTTTTTAATGGTGCTATAATTGAATTGTAGCACATCTCCATATTGAGAAATAGATTGGATGTAGGAGTCTGTCCTGGTTGTGGTTTGAGCACAGGCAGGGAGGCACCAAATAATGTGGTGTGCTTGTCCCACCTCACCCTCCCCAGGTGTCCTTGCTGGTCACGATAACCGCGTCAGCTGCTTAGGAGTGACTGATGATGGCATGGCAGTGGCAACAGGATCATGGGACAGCTTCCTCAAGATCTGGAACTGAAGTAGGTGGCTATGCAGTTAATTCATGAAGGCTTGGCCTCCTTCAGGGGTCCAGAGTGCTTGTTCCAAGCTCCAGCCAGTGCTGTGTCACTGGTGCTGCATCTTATCATTCAGATTAGGGAAGTCAGTGAGGAAAAAAAACAAAACAACCCAACCAGTTTGGTTTTTTAGAGGACTATTAGTTTAATGTATGCAATGACATTTCTCTGCTGGCCTATTTTTGCCATCCTTTATTCTCCTGTGCTGTTTTTTGGGCCTGGGTTGGTAAATAAGTGGCGTTGTGGAAGGGTGAGATAATGGCTGGATGCGTCAGTGGGAGCCAGAGCAGAGCTGGAAACTTGATTGCAGTTTATCCCAGAGCAGCTCCTAATAAATAACTGTTTGTGTGTGGCAGAACTCGAGGACTCCACGACTGGAAGAAGTTCCCAACAAAATTAAACACGATAGCATATCCAATCCAACCATACTAACTCGGACCCCCATCCTCCCCAACTCAAAGGGCAAGATCTTCTCCGTCTCCTGTTGCTGAAATGAAGAGCACAATTACCTTTCCAAGAAGAATTTCTGTGTTGTAAGCAAAATGAAATTGTGCATTCCTTTTGGGACCATTTACTTTTTTTTTTTTTCTTTTTTTTTGTGTCTTGAGAATTCAAAAACGAAACACTATCATAAAAGCATGACCAGAAAATAAACTTGAGCATAATTGTGAAAACAGTTAGCTTTCACTGTAGTTTCCAAGTTGAAGTTAAGGACTTTATCTCACACACTTGCAAATTTTAAAGTCATGTTTGTAGCAGGGTTTTTTTTCAAGTTTCCTTTTTAAATACATTTCTTTCTGTATTTAATTGAGCAAAACAAGGGAGTCCTAGCCCAGAGCCTCTGGGGGTTGTTAACGCTGTAAATTTAGTCCCTAATTTTTTTTATTTTATTTTCTAGTATCACAGATAATTGTTGCACAAAACTTGGCATATATAGGATAATGTTAAGCAGTAAGGTAACCAAGCACATGCTGTAAAAGGTAATGAATGCTTGTTTAAAGAATCTTTTCACCTTTTATGGATAACAAATGCAATCCTTGGTCCCTCCTGCCCCCCCCTTTTTTCACCACACTGATTTTTTTAATCTGTTTTGGTTTTGTCCACTTGAAAGGGCAGTTTATATATCCTAACACTATCCTATAAGTCTCAACAACCAGGAATCTCTGTTTTCAAAAGAGACCTATCCTACACTTGGGTATTGAGTCAATTCTTTGTGTATGAAATGATGTACAAATCAATGTTTTGAAAATAATGATCTTGAACTTTCTAAGTTAAACAGAAAAAAAAAAAACCTTTTTTTGATTGTTTGCCATATTTGGGTGGGTTTACTCTTAGAATCGCATGCTGTAGAAATGCTAAAAAGTGCATATTGGACTAAGTCCGTAGATGTTTTTTCTTTGAAGAAAATAACCTGTTTAAAAACTGTAACCATTGTCGCTGTATTCATTTCTTGTTGCTACTCTGTGCATAAATCTATGAGGAACTCCAGTACAAAGCTATGCACGTTTTGGAGTAGCGTGATTATAAAAGTCACCTTTTTTTTCTTTTTTTTTTTTTTTTTTTGTATTAAAAAAAAAGTAAAAAAAAAAAAGAAAACAAAAAAAAAAAATCAACACACACACACACAAAACAGCCTGTTCAAACAATCGCTGTTCAAAAGATTCTGGGGAGTGGGAGGAGGGAACCTTGACCATCTTCTTTCTAAATCAGTTCCTCACAGCCAGTTCCTCTTGCAGGATTGAGTCCTTTGCATCTGATCAGAGTCATTTTTGTAATGAGCAGGTTTTCCTGGCTTTCTTTTCAAATAAAATGTTAAAAGCAGCAGTGTTTGGACAGCAGATTGTTCTGTTAAACTTTCCTATCTTCTCACTGTATCCAGAAATGCTCCTTCCTAGCAGCAGTAGTAGCTTTTCTCCATTTTGTTTTTTCTGCAACATTCTGTACAAAAATGTGCTGTAATTGTGCGTTAGGCCTGGATTTGGCATAAAAGATGAATTCCCTCTTACTCTCTTTCATGAAACTACTCTGTAGAGCTTTCTCCACGCCCTGTATCCCTCTTCACCTTTTGTATTTAATTTTAAAGTCAGTGTACTTCAAGAAAGCTGGATGCAAGATAGATACTATATTAAAATGTAATGTTATTTAAGATGTAATAAAGCAGTTTGACATGAGTTTTGACTGATCTGTTTTGCAGCTTATTGTTCAACCCACAAAACAGCTTCTGGCAGGATTTGAGTTGTGAAATTAGACGTGCAAGAGGAGGGAATGATGTCCCCAGACAAGTGGTTTGGTGTTTTTAAGTGGCTTGGATTGTTAATGGTTCATGCAGGTAACTCCAAATGCAAGTAGCCACTTGTGGCTCTGTGACACAAAAATGCCTTGTGGGGTATGAGAGCCACACCTGAAGGAGGGAATCAAAGCAAAATGCTCAGTAACTTCTTGTAAAACTTTTGTGTCCTCTAATAGGAAGAGAATTGAGTGGGAATCTTGTGTTATTGCCATGTGAGGATCTGGCCCCACCAGCTCAGGTGTCTCTGCTGGCTGTCCTTGCTGTAGGTGTTGGGCAGGGTAAGTCAGTGCCATTTTCATGCTCAGTAAGGACAGACTCCCCATGGAGCAGAATTTTACCTAAAATAGTTCTTTTAAAGAAGGATTTTGAACCCAGAGAAGCAGATTCCTGACAGGAGGTGTTGAACACCAGCTGGTTCAGCAACGTGGTCGACTCGAGGGCTTTGTTTTGCATTTTTAGTGAGTAAAGTCTCATGTTCTGACCTAAACAAAAGTGTGTTTTCCCTCATTTCACATCCACCAAGAGAAATTCCAGTGCCATGGCTTGGTTTCTTACCAAACATGGAAGTTCTCAGCCTCAGTGGAGAAGCTTTGAAAAGCTGTGGGTGTGGAAAATGTGATGGTGAGATGAGTGAACCAGCAGCCACGAACTGAGCGTTGGGCTTGCGGACTCCACAAACGGGTAAGTAGCTCATGACTGGAAATGCTTAAATTTGGGAAATCCAGTTTTGTCTTTTCCAGTTCCAAATTGGTTTTCTTCCCCACTCGTGTGGAGTATTTTTATTCCAACAGACATTTCACGTGTGACTTTGTCTGGTCTGTAATAAAATCAATGAAGACATGATCTGCCTTAATCCCTGTCTTACATCGCTGTGTCCTGCCCATGCTGGGAATGCCTTTGCTGGGCCACAAAATACCTGCCAAGACAGTGATTTCTGGTGCCTTGTGGAGCCCTTTGTGATGTATTTGAAATGCAAACAGTTGCAACTGGCTCTTATTAGAGAGAGTTGATGTTAAACATGAAACTTTGTGATTTAAAAAAGAGATTCACAGTTGCCTGGTCCTGGTAACAATGACAGACTTCGGTGGAGCTGGAATCCTCTCATGGAACTGCAGGGAAGGAGGATTGAAGGAGGAGAGAACAGATTTCCCAACCTCAGTGCCCAGAGTTAGGACTTAAAATATTTTCTGTGCCCAACGTGGCCTTTAATTTCTTAGTGAATTAAATATATTTTAAAAGATCTGAGGTTCTACTGCCAGTAGGAAGAAAAAAAAGAAAGTGAGTTGGGCATTCTTCCTTTAGTGCAGTAAGTGCCCTGGAGTGTTTGAAATCAGCTGTGAGACACACTTAAAGTGACTGATTGAATCATGCCCTGTAAGAGCTAAAAATAGAATAATCTGGGTTCTGGGAAGTGGCAGAGTAAATAAAGAATAATAAAACCTGTCACCCATGCTGAGTTCTGTGGGACTCGGTCCAAGGCAAGTCAGGATCCTTCATGGCCTTGTGATTAACACTTTGTAGTGGAGGTGTCACCATGAATTCAGATTAGAGGGGACAGGAGAAAAGGAGTGCCTGGTGAACAAGTAGCAACAGCAGTGGGCTATTTCTGCAGGATGATGATCCGTGTTCCTTCTCCTCGTGTCATCTTCAGAGGCTGCCTGGGATTTAAACATCAGGATACTCGATGGATCTGAGCTGGATCGGTCACTGTGTAATAATTCTGAAGTATGTGAAAAGTTGAATTTGTTCTGTGTGAGAAAGTTTGGAAAAATCAAACCATAGGATTTCGGTTTCACTCCTCTAGTGCATTCCCTGCCCCTCCTGCTCCAAATGGCCCTGTCCCATGGGAATTCCCTGGGTCCAGGGATCCACTGGTAAAGCAGAATCCCTGGGCCTGTTCCATCAGTCAGTGGGGTGAGAGAATGAGGGCTTTGATCCTGACCTTCACACCCAGGTTCGGGCTCTTGGGGGCTGTTGGGGGACAGCTTTCACCTTCAGTTTTGGGGTCCAGGGTGTTTTGGGGGACCCTTCTCACCCCTGACACCTTGGACCCCCAAATCTGGGGTGAAAAGGGTCCCAGAAACACCCCCGGGACCCCCCAATTTGAGGTGAGAAGGGTCCCCCCCTCACCTAGGATCCCCAGATTGGGTTGAAAAGCGTCTCCAAACTCCTGGGACCCCCAGATTTTGTTCACCCCCACCCCCCATTGGTGGCTGGACGCAGTTCCAGGCCGAGGTGCTCTGGTTAAAGCCTCTCTCCAGGCAGCTGTGGGACAATGGGCAGTTCCTGGCACATTCCTGGCCTGCCCAGAGGGTTGGAGCTGTGCTTTGCTGCCTGCTGAGTCCGTACCCCGGGCGTGTTTAAGGCAGACCAGGGATGTTTCTTCATGTACCGCTTGCTCTGGGGCTTAAATCAATTCAGTGGTAGCAGGAAAGCTTCAGACATTAACAGATTGTGGGGTCCCAGACCAGGAGTTGGATGTTCTCTTTTAGTAGTCTGGGCCCATTCAAAGTATGCTCATTAAAGGGAAGCCAAGTTGAATTATTCTGGAACTGCCTACTCAGCTTTTTTTCCAAATGTCAATGCTAAAAAGTCTCCAGGGAGTATTTTTAAAGCATGTATGGGATAGTGTTTGTAAAATTACCACTTAGCTGGGAAAAAACACAAATGTGAATAAAACCCAGGTGAACTTCTCATTGCCCAGAGCTGGCTGCTAAAAACTCACCCTCTGGAAACACAGGCCCTGCCCAACACTCATTCAAGTAATTCCTGCCTTCACCCAAGACAGTTTTTGTCATAAAATAGGACAAAGAGAATCTTCCTGCCTTAATTATTCATCAAGCCCTTTGCTGGAGCTGAGTGCAGCGAGACGTGATTGACCCTGAGAGGTGGGGAATCATCTGGGGAGCCGGGAGAGCGCCAGGGGAAAGCTCCATGGGATGGAGCAGGTTCTTAAAATGGCAAAGGAGATAAGGGAGGGGAAAGTCTGGCTGGGAGGGATGAAGGTGGTGAAAGGCTGAGGTCTCCGGGAGCACAGATGGGGCAGCTCCATCTAGTGTTTCATGGAGGAACTTGAGCCAGGGGAGAGGTTGAGAACAGCCACTGCTGCCTGAGCAGGGGCTGCTGGACAACCTCGAATCCAGCTCTTGTTGAGGAAACAGTGGATGGAGATGATGAAGAGCCTCAGTAATTCCCTGCACTTGTCTCCCCCAATATTTCTGAACTCCCTCTCAGGACTTCTGCCACGCTGTCACAGCTCTGATCCCAACTGCTTGCTCTTCCCAGCCCTCCCCCTCTGCTCCAAGTGGGAATTGGGATATGGAGTTGCTAATGAAGGTATTTTGATGGACAGGGTGTTCATGCTGAGATCACTGTGATCCCAGTGCTGTCCAGCAGGGAAGCACCTCTGCCTTCCTGCCTGGGAATGAGGGCTGCTGTGATTCACCCTGTGGTATGTGAGAGAACCAGCACAGAAATCCCAAGTCCTCGTTTTTAAATCAAGCACATTTTAAGATCTATGGAATTCTAATATGTAGTTTTTGTCTCCTTTGCACAAGGAGGATTCCTGGTGAGTGAGGAGCAGCAGCAGCAGCTCCTTCTCTCCCCTGGCTGGTGCTTGGCACAGTGAGTCACCCTGGAATGACACGTAACTGCATGAATTTATCTCAACTTCCATTGATTTTCCACCATAGTTTCCTTATCTTTGTTTTATTGATTTACTTTCTGTGATATTGTAAGCAAAACTGCAAAAAGGTCCAATGGGAATAATCACATTTGATCCTTGGCTTTCTCAAGCTGTTGCTTAATCCCATGGGAAGAGCAAGACAAGGTTTAGAATAAATGCTTTGACAACATCTGACAGTTAAAACTCCTCCAGCTTTGTAACTGCAGGTTTTTTTGCTCTGTGTTCTCTGGTGCACTGAAGGTGCTCAGAACACCCAGAGGGTCTTTCACCTCACCTTATCTTCTCCAGAAGGGCTTGAGGGGACAAAGTTCATCCCACCTTGTGGCAGTAGAAAAATTAAAGTGGCAATTAAAATTAAAATTGGTGGGTTGCTGGAGCTGAAGGCCCTCCATCTCCTGGAGTCACTGAGAACTCAGCCTTTGTGGTTTTCTTGGGTTTGAGAATTTAGCAGTGGTTTCTTCCTGAAAGCAACAAAAAACAGGTGAGGGGAGGAGTCGTCAGGTGAGACATGGAGCTCCCCTTCAAGCAGCACATTTCCTTTGGGCCCTTCAGGCCCCTGCAGGTTTTCTTCTCAAGCACAGGAGCTGTGTAAGTGATAAAGTAGCTGCTGTTCTCTGCCTGCTGGGGATCTGAGCCTTGAATGAACAATAAGTATTCAAGGAGTGACAGCTCTGGGAGTGATGGACACCAGTTTGCACTAATGAGAGATCTGGGAGCCTTGCCAAGGATGACTGCAGCACTTAATTGAACAATTCTATATTTCATCTGCCTCTTGCATCAGACATGTGTTTAACCCACTGCATCCTGACAAGCTTGGCCAATCTTGCCCCAGGTTCCTGCTGGCAGGGAACGGGTGAGAGTTGCCCAGGGAATGAGTGATGACTGAATTCCAAAGGGAGGCCACAGAGCCAAGACCACTCCGATGCAGGAGAACGAGGGAGATGCTCTGGCCAGGCTGGTTCAGTGGCAGCTCTAAAAAGTGATGTTGGAATTAAAACAAGATGCTGTTGAGCTGTTCTATCTCCCTCCTCCCATGGCTTCTTTCAATCAAGTGATAGCATCAGACGTGGTGGCAGGAAATGGAGCAATTACAGATAGACTTCAAGGGACGGCTTATCAGAATTGGAGGTTAAACTTTCATAAGCAAAAGGATCATTCCTGTTCTTTGAAGCCTGTCACAGTCCTGTGCACCACGGGTGACTTAACCAGAAACACCAGATGGCAGCCAGGCAGGCTCTGACCTCAGCTCTGATCCCCCGCGAGTGAAAGTTCCTCTCCAAGTTATAACAGGGCTGATTTCTCGTTCTCCCTCCTGGAAAATGTAAATGCAAACTCCTGGGCCTGTTTCACGGTGTATCAGCTGCATCCTCCTTGCCCTCAGAGCCCAAATTACTCCCTTAGGTCTCTGCCCTTCAAGCAGCCCCATCAATGACAATTTGGGGTGGAAAACAGGCAGTTAAGGTTACTGCTACCAGGAACTTCAAAACCTCCCCATCCTCCAGTTGGTTCTGAATAGTTTAACTTATTAATACTCTATTTCCAGTGCCTCCCTGTTCATATTTTGAAGGGCAGGAGCAGCAGTTTGCTTGCTCTTGCAGGGTGAGGTTTGCAGAGAAGCCTCTTTATCTGAACCATGTCCATGCCAAAGCCGTACCTGCCCTTTGCCACCTTGATAACTCAGTGCCTGCTTGTCTCTCCAGCTTAAAAAGGCAAAAGCTCCCAAAGGATTTCGTCACGCTCCTGTGGGGAAGGAGTTTCCTCCACTTTGCTGGGATTTCCCCTTATCCTGTAGTGGTGAGTGAGAGCCCCTGAGCTGCAGCTCTGTGTGATGGACATGAGGGTTCCTTTGCCTTTCCCTTCCTGCCCCACATCCAAGGGATTTGGGCAGTTCCATCATCTGTGAACCACCCCAGGGAGCCCCAGGAGGTGGTGGCAGCAGGGGCAGGGTGGGATGTGCAGGACACACTGTGGGAACTGTGATACCTTCGGGTGTGAGCCAGAGGGGGCACAAATATTCTGAATTTCGCCGTTTATTCTGGTAGAGGGGTGATCTTAGAGCTGTGCTTGGCCAAGCACATCCTCTGCAGTCACATCCCAGGGATTTCTAAGCCAGGTTGGGGTTGTTCGGGAGGCTGTAATGCTGTGCAGTGTGGACACCCAGCTCTGGAGGGAGGCCAGGCCATAAAATAATTGTCTGGGCTCTGAGAAATTGCGTAACTGGGCAGCTGCATCCCATCCAAGAGCCGCTTGGATCTCCCCCCTGCTCCCCTCCTTCCCCGTGTCACAAAGCCAGCAGCTCCCATGATTAACCCAGAGCTGGTGGAGCAGTCTGAAGTGGCTCTGATTTGTATTCCACCCTGCCAGGGCAGCTCCCTGCGCTGCTGCTGCTGCGATCCAAGCCCTTGGGAGGCTGGCAGAGCCTGTGCCCTCAGCACTAACTCACAGGAGTGCTGTGCATTTTTTAGGAGCTTTCCTTGCGGGAGTGCTCAGGCCCAGACCCTTCAGCTGCTGGGGATTGAAGCCTCTGCCACGTGTGAACACGAAATATGGCTTTTCCTGGGCTTGGAGGAGGTTTGGGGTCTGGATTCTGGCCCTGTGGTCACAACTGTGTAATGACTACCAGGTTAATGGCATCCAAGTAGTTTGATTTCTGCTCACTGCTGAAATCTGATGTTTGACAGAATGTGCTTGAACTTCCAGATGTATTTGAGGAGGGTTTTTTATAAAATAATACATAAAATGATGTATTTTAAATAATATGAGATGTAGGGAGCAAGTCCCTAAAGTTCAGCAGGAGCATTTTAGCTGTGGATTTTGTGTGTGCTGGCCCATTTGACACAGAACAGAGCGGGGAACATCGATAACCAATCAATAACTGATGGATTTGCCTCCTTCTGCACAATATCTTCCCATGAGGAGCGTGAGAAGCGCCCCTAGTCTGCTGTGGTGCTGGATAATGGAGCAAACCTGGAGTGTGTCTGGGGGCTGCAGAGAGCCAGGCTTTGGCTTCTGCTGCCACCTGGTGCTGGCGCCCAGCTGAGCCCGGGGACCGGTCCCAGCGATCCCAAACGCTTTGCCGGGCCAAGGTGTGGCCCAGGGGGCAAACGAGGCACCCAAATGCGGGAAGGGCTGGTCTGTAGTGGCTGAGGGGTTCCCCTTTGGTGCTTGAGACCCTTCTGAGCTTGATTCAAACGCTCAGTCGAGAGCTTTGCCCGGCCGCAGGAGCACTAGAGGGCACTGCTGCAGTTCCTACAGCAGCTCTGCCCTGCCTGCCAGGAGATCACGGAATCCCACAACAGGAGTCAGAACTACTCTGAAGTCTGGCGGCCCCCAGTGGTCTCGTGGTTAAGAACGCGGCGCTGTTACCGCCGAGGCCCAAAGACTGGCCATTTACTTTACTTACTCTGAAGTCTGCCATGGGTAGGAGGTGATCACTGCTGAACTGTTTGCCTGGTGATAGGGAAGGACAGGACTATGTGATTCATAAAAGGACTTTTACACAAAAAAAGGGTATGATTTTTCATGCACTTACACTATAAACATGGTGAAGACCCTCTTCCTTTTGTGAAGATGTTTTAATCCATGTGCAAAAATACACCTTGAGTAATATAAAATAATCAAACACACCGTAATTAACAGAATGACACAGACATTTTATTGGGTCAGAGGGAAGGCTGGGAGGTGCTTTAGGACACGTTCACAGATGGGCTACAGACCTGTTCATCTACCAGTGCAGACTCATCACTCTGCAATACAGCTCATCAAGAGAGACCTGAAAGAAGTTTTTAAAGTTTATATTCAGGGAAAGTACATGGGACAGGGAGAAGAGGGGTAGGGCAAGAGACCCAGCATCCTTGTCACAAAGCAAACCAATAAATGAACCTCTCTCAGTACTTAATGATTACATGTGAAGATTATTTTGGTCTAATTACATTGGTTAAGTTACCCTCTAGGTTAGTTCATGTCTAGAATGTTTTCTAGCACTAACAAGCTTTTTGGAAAGCACACAGAGATAAAGCACTTCTTACTTTCAAAGCTCTCTATGACAATGATGTCAGCTCAGCATCCCTGTGAGGTAGGCAAAAATTAGCTGTTTTCTGAGACACAGAGAAGTTAAATACTTCCTCTAAGCCACGGTGAAGAAAGTGTTAGTTATTATAATATCCTTAAGAACCTGGAATGATACTGTTTTTCACAGACAGAGAACTGGAGGCAACCAACAACTGCTAGTAAGGAATTACCACATTTTCATCTCATTTTTATTATTAAAATTCTTTTAATCCCCCCCCCCTTGAAAAGTTCCACAGACATGTATATGGACTAGTGAGCTGTTTCATGTGAGTAACAAAAAGCACTGGTCCTTTCCAGCAGTAAGCAGACATCCCACCCAGGAAAGGGTAGCCAAGATACCACTAGAGTTACATACTCTATGGTCACATCCCAGATCTTACAACCATTACAATTATGGTTATCAAAGATATCAGCCAAGTGTTAGTTACTTTAAGGAATTCAGCTTAAGTACTCTAGTTTCTGTAAAAGGAGTAGGAAAAAAGAAAACTAGAAAACAACTTTTAAAACTGGTGGCTAGTCAAAACCAAGCTATCATAAAATAAAGCACACAACTGCTACAAAGGGCAGGATTAATTTAATAAACCTAAGTATCCCCATTGCAAGGTTAACAGATTCATCAGCTCAGCCCTTATCCCAAGAAAAGCTTTTGGTTTGCAGAACAGTCAAGTGGGTATCGGAGCCAGGGTCTTCTTCATTCTGTAGGTCCACAAAGAAACAACAGTAGAAACTCTGTCATGCATGTCTGTATCGAAAACAGTTTCCAAAACCTTCTGGATTATGTCCCTCCATCCAGCTAAGCTGAATTTTTGTATTTTCTCCTCCTGTTTCTAATCTAAAGCAGTTGCTGAAGTCCATCTCCTCTTGCCTTGTGCCCAGTCAGATTAGAGAGATCATTTGCCCAATATTAATAAAAGATAAAACCACGGCTCATTAAACAGGCCTGCAAAGAACCCTTCCCATTGAGTTCAGCTCAGCTGTAACAGCTGGGTAACACTGAATAACATAAACCCACTGAAGTACAACCCACTAACCAGGACACCTGGCTCTTCCAGATCACCCCCACGAGGGCATAAGGATCGGAGGACACATGCAGGGCACTACCCTGCGGGTTTATTGCTACTTTATTGCTGTGTGTAACAGCCCTGCAGTGGTCAGCACTCCTTCCACAGCAAGGCTGCGCTCCAGGCACCAGCAGCTCTGGTTCAACCCCTGCCTTGGCTCCTCTGAGCCTTCCACAGCTCCTGCACACAGGAAAGGAGTGGATTTTCTTCACCACAAGAGAATTCCAGTTGCCACTGAGTTACATAGTATGGATCAAATCCATCTCTGCACCAGAAGGCACACTTTTTCCCCGTTGTGTTTGGCATGTTTTTCACAGAGCTACACAACTGCTGAAACAGTCAGCTCTCCAAAGGGCCACGTGGACAGCAAGTGGCAAGAGCTGCAGGAGAAAACAAAGCAACGCTGCAAGGAGTAGAGGGGGGAAAAGGGGTGGAGAATATCCTCTCAGAGCTCACTTAATTGTGATTCAGAGACACAAACTCTGGACTCCTTCAGGAACAATCTTGCTAACCAAATTGGTTTCTTCCTCTTTCCAGCTCTAATTTTTATGCTGAGCCAATGCAATAATCCAGACTTGAGTTTTCTAACCCTGTATACTTTTCCTTTGCTAAACTGGCCTTCTTATGATAAGACATACTCTGGGCCTCTAAAGAAACAGAGAAAAACAAATAAAAAAAAAAAAAACCACACCTTTTTCTAAACCAAGAATTAGTTCTTCCACCCATGTGTCCATTAATCCACAGCCATTCAGAGAAATCTGGCACTGTCAGCTCCCCTTTAACTCCAAAACTGTCATTTCTAAGCAAATGCAAACATGAAAATGATTCTTTTTTCTACCCGTTGAGGGCTTTCCAGTGGCATGGTTTGCATTTACAGCTTCAGCTTTTGTGGCAGAATACAGATTCATTGGTTTTGGCTTAAAATTTGTGCAGTGGGCTAATGGTGCTCCATTTTAGCACCACGTTCCACAGAGATTTATAACTTTAAAATTTCTAGACTATAAGGAAGAAGCAGAAGCAACAATTAATGAACGTAGTGGATTTCGCGTAGCTTGGAAATAAAAGCTCAAAATTTGGCTGGGAAAAAACAAACAAAAATTAAAACATACAACAGATGAACTATGTTGACAAGAGAGTGAAGTAATAGCACCTACGTTGTTGTGATGCTAAATATTTGGCAGTGTTTTCTGTTAACCACACAGGAGCCACTGGACTCCCTGACCATGGTAAGAAAAGAAGTGATAAGAGCAATCATTGTGCTTGTGAACTGAACAGAGAGTTTGACTTGAGGCTCCAGCTTTCATCGAGCTGACAGTGAAAACATTCAGTGGCAGAAGGGTGAGGTTTTTTTAAACATTCCTTCACCTCACGTCACCTTGCTCCCCCTGAGGCAAAGCCACCCAGTCCATCCCTTTTGAACAACTGACCAAGTCGCTTTTTTACAGTCTGTTGTACATGCTGACCAAGACTACAAATGATAAAATTCACAATGAACAGCGCGAGACAGTCTTTCCTTTCTCCCCACCGTGCGTAACGGGTCATTTACCCCCAAAATCCCACATTAACTGGCACGAATACTGGATTGTGCGGCCCGGCTCTCCAGGCGGTGTCACAGCTTGGGCAGAGCCCCGGGTGGTGCCAGCGTGATGCCAAACACGTAGAACAGCCCCAGCAGGAGGTTGAGCTTGGCTGTCCGCTGAGGGATTTTGTTGAAGCTCCGGCTGCGGAACTGCCTCTCCAGCGAGAAGGCCATGGGGATGGTGAGCAGCGGCAGGGCCATGCTGATGGTGTAGCGAGTGGCCAGCACGCAGAAGATCAGGTAGGGCAGGAAGAGCAGCACGGTGTAGAGGATGTAGGAGAAGGTGGGGCCGATGAGGATGGCCAGGGTGACGATGCCCGCCTGCCGGTCCGACTCCATGTCGCGCGTGTTGTTGCTGTGCAGGATGGCCTCGGTGCTGAGGGCCAGGGGCACGGCGTAGAGCAGGGGGGACACCGACAGGTACCCCACCTGCACCGCGTGCGCGAACATGACGGCCAGAGGCCCGAAGGTGATCAGGATCACCACGTCCCCGAGGGCAACGTACTTAAAGCCAATCCCTGTGGCAAGACACAAGAAAAGGAAGGATCACCAAACGAGTCTGACAGAAGAGAGTGAAGACACAACAGATCAGCCCTTTCCCATGGGAATACTGCAAAACAACCGAGGCACGTGCAGCTATGGATAAGAAGCATATTAACCCTTTTCTTCCTGTATCACGAACAGTGTGGCCAGAAAGACCAGGGAAGTGTTTCTTCCCCTGTACTCAGCACTAGTTAGGCCGCACCTTGAGTGCTGTGTCCAGTTCTGGGCTGCTCAATTCAGGAAGGACACTGAGGTGCTGGAGCAGATCCAAAGAAGGGCAATGAGGCTGGTGAAGGGTCTGGAGCATAAGTCTTGTGAGGAGTAGCTGAGGGAGCTGGAGGGGCTCAGCCTGGAGAGGAGGAGGCTCAAGGGAGACCTCATCACTCTCTGCAACTCCCTGACAGGAGGTTGTAGCCAGGTGGAGGTCAGGCTCTGCTCCCAGACAACCAGCAGTAGGACAAGAGGGCTCAGTCTTAAGCTGTGCCAGGGGAGGTTTAGGTTGGGCATTAGGAAGAAATTCTTTATAGAGAGAGTGATCAGACACTGGAATGGGCTCCCCAGGGAGGTGGTGGAGTCACCATCCCTGGAGGCTTTTAGGAGGAGACTGGATGTGGCATCAGTACCATGGTTTGGGTGACAAGGTGGTGTTGGGTCAAAGGTTGGACTTGATGATCTCAGAGGTCTTTTTCAACCTAGCTGATTCTGTGATAATGAGGATCAGGTTTTAATATCCATCCTCACACCTATTTCTATTAAGTATCTATTTCTGCAGAAATCCCTACAAATAAGGTTCTCTTCAGTGTGATTGTGCACATTAGAACCCAATCCTGAAGAAAGATATAAAATGCTCAGAACAAAATACAAAACTGACAAGATTCTGAGAAACCAACATAACTGAACGTTTGACAGTTTGAAACTGAGTTGTTTTTTCTTCTCCTAGTAATGATGTTTGTATATATCCAACACAGCAAGGCACTAAAATTATCCTCCTCTCATTAAGAACAAACATAAACTGTTCAGCATTCATAATGAAGCTCCAAGTAGAGAATAACAACAAAACATTCCAAAGCAAAATATGTAAACAACAACGTTTCAACATCACTTCCAACTGAAGAACTTAGCGTGACTCTTCCCACAACAATCAACTGGAAAGGATACAAGTTTATGAGTATCTGTGTCCAGGAAACACCACCAAGTATTTTTATGGCAGTACACCACATAAATCACTTTCATCTTCTAGAAACCTTGGACAATTCAGCTAATTCTGTCACATTTATGTTCCGATTCACAGCAGGTGGGACGCAGCACTTACCCCCGGTGTAAAGGAAGGAGCTGGAAAGTCCTCCGAAGTAAATCAGCGCCAGGTGCTCCAGCTTGAGGGTGGACACAGCGTAGAGCCCGGCGGCGCAGATACAGCCCACGGTGTACAGGAACACCCCAAACCGCACCACGTCCTGCGGCTCCAAAATCTGATCCACCAACGTCCTGTCATCGCTCTTCTTGTGATCGATGCCCTTGGAGAAGTCATAGTAGGTGTTCACCAGGTTGCCGGCGCCGTGCACGGCCAGGACTGTCACGGCGCTCCCCAGGAGCAGCCCCGGGTCCAGCGCTCCTTCTGCCCGGTAGGCGAGCGCGCTGCCCAGCGCCACGGGTGTCAGCGAGGCGCTGAAGCTCCACGGCCGCAGCGCCAGCACATAGGCCGCGCACTTGTGCCTCCAGCCGCCGGGAGCGGCCCCCTCAGCGCCCGCCAGCGCCGAGCCGCCGCCGTTCCTCTCGCTGCCGCGGGGGCTCTCCGCGCTGATGCTGATCTTCTGCACCGGCTCCGCCGGCCCCATGCTCGCCCCGCCGGCTCGCAGCAGCAGCAGCAGCACCTAGAAAGGGAAGGGCCGCGCGTTATCGGGGCGGCGGAGCCCGGGGGCGGCCATGGCGGCCTGAGGGGGGAGGCAAGAACGCCGCCATTACCCACCTTACCGCCGGCCCGGCCCTCCCCGCCGCCCCCGCGCCAAGGGTTCCGCACCGGCCGGCACCTCCCGGCGTACACGAATTGAACGGAAAAATTAATCGGCCCCGCGGCGTCACGCGCGGCCGCGAAGGGGCCACCCCGGCACCGGGACTGGAGGAGCCATGGCGAGCACGGAGCGCCGGCGGCCGCCGCGGCCGCTCCCAGGGGTGTCGCGGGGGGCCGGCCGGACACATTTCGACGGCGCGCCGCTCCCTGCGCGCATGCGCAGAGCGCACTCCCACGGCCGGCGAGGGGCGGAGGGACCGCAAAGATCGTTTAAATTCCCAGCCCTGTCAGGGGCAGGGACACCTTGCAGGGACCGCGGGGCTCCGAACCCCTCCAACCTGGCCTTGGGCGCTTCTAGGGATGGGGCAGCCACAGTTGCTCTGGGCAAACTGCGCCAGGGCCTCACCCGGCGAAGAATGTTTTCCTGATTATCTAAATTTTCCCTCTTTCAGTCTGAGCCCGTTCCCCCTTGTCCTGTCACTACAGTTCCTGACGAAGAGTCTCTCTCTGGCCTCCTTGTAGTCCCCTTCAGGTTCTGTAAGGCTGCCCTGTGGTCTCCACGCAACCTTCTGTTCTTCCACAGGGGAGGTGCTCCAGTCCCCGTCCCTTCCCTCCAGCGTCTGACGGCACCACACAGCTCGCTGTCACCTGCTGACGGTGCCTCAGTCAGACCGTCCATGTCGCCGACAAAGCTGTTGAACAGCGTCAGCTGCCCACACGACCCCCACGGGATCTCTGTCCTCACTGATCTCCGCGTGGACAATGAGCCGCTGACCGCAGTGCGGCCGAGCAGCCAGTTCTTTATCCATCCGTCAAAGCCCTGCCTGTGCAGCGCAGAGCCCGAGACGGCGGTGCCTGGGTGGTGCAGGAAGCCCCAAACGCCCCGCACCGGCCCGCGCAGACGATGCCGGCGGCCCCGCACACCCCCCGCGCTGCAGCCCCGCCATGGCGGCCACCGCAAGGAAGGGCGGAAGCCGGCGTCTGGTGGGCGGGTCTAGCGCGCCAACGCAGCCTTTCTATTCGTCAGTACTACTGCCACTCACTCTCTTCCGGCTCGATGATTGGTCAACAGGCGTCTGTCCTTGCCGTTCCTTGGGCGAAGGGGCGGGGCTGCGGGCGCCCCTTCCCTTTCGCCCTGTTTCTATTGGTCAGAGGCCATGCCCATCACGGCGTTTCCGGGCGCCCATTGGCCAGCGGGGGCCGGCCGGCGCGGCGGGCGCGGC